>CM033475.1:85730923-86024665 GCA_019447015.1 Hymenochirus boettgeri | reverse complement strand
GCGTGGCGCCGGACGAAACCTTCGCGTTTACCGCGATTTGTAAAGGTCCGAAACGGCCGCGAAAAGTTAACGAAGCGTTAACCTTCGCGCCGACTTACCTGTTACCGCCGCTTCTATTATAAAGCGGCGGTACTGGTTTCGCTCGCTAGTATCGGCTGTTTTACTTCGCCACCTTGAAGGAGCGAAGTCAGCCGAACTAACCTCCCGCGGCGGGGATGGGCAGGCAACCCGCGGCGGGTGGTCGCACCCGCCCCGGAGACACGCCACCCCGCCCACATCCGCCCTGCGGCAGCGCGACCACCCCCGCCGCCCCCACTTCCCCAGCCCCCTCAACTCGTTCCCCGTTCGCGGCAATCTCGGAACGGGAGGCTAGGAGGGGCTGCGGAAGGGCCCGCAGCAGGTGGTCGCGCACCACCCGCCGCGCACCCCCTCCCCGGCAACCCCTCCAAGCCCCCCCCGCCCGGCCGCTCCCGGGAGGGGACGGGAGGGGCCGCTGGGGGGGTGAGGCTCCCTCCAGCGGGGCCCTGAGAAGGGCCTTTTGGGCTTAGGGGTCCCGCAGCTCGAACCGGGACCCCCCCCTCCCCGGCCCTTATAAGGGCCCTTGCGGCACTTACAAGTGCCCTTGCGGCTCTGACAAGAGCCTTTGGGCTTAAGGTCCCGCAGCTCGAACCGGGACCCCCCTCCTGGCCTATAAGGGCCTTGCGGCATGACAAGTGCCCTTGCGGCTCTTATAAACCCTTTGGGGCTTAGGGGTCCCGCAGCTCGAACAGGACCTCCCCCCCTATAAGGGCCCTTGCGGCACTTACATGCCCTTGCGGCACTAATAATGCTTTGGCGGGGTCCCAGCTCGAACGGGACCCCCGTGCGGCTCTTAAAGAGCCCTTGGGCGACGTCTTCGGGCTGGCGACACCAACCCCACTCAGGTCGCCGATGCCAGGCAGACTCACGCGGCCGACAGTGAGCCCGCTGGCACCCGCCCCTCAGCGGAGCCGATGTTACCAGCCGTTCTTTCTCAGCCATCTACTGCGATGGCATCTGAGTTCCTCGGCGGAAAGCTCCTCTTTATAGGTTTGCAGAAATCCATAATCCGTTTCTGATTGGTCAATTTTTAATACTTGCTTTACATAACCAATCAGATTTCAGAACTTTCCAGAAATCTGATTGGTTAATGTAAAGCAAGTATTAAAAAATTGACCATCAGAAACGGATTATGGATTTCTGCAAACCTATATAAAGAGGAGCTTTCCGCCGCGGAACTCAGATGCCATGCAGTAGATGGCTGAAGAAAAAAAAAGAAGGCGCTGGCAACATCGGCTCCGCTGAGGCCGGTTGCAGCAGGCTCACTGGCGGCCGCAGTGAGTCTGCCTGGCATCGGCGACCTGAGTGGGGTTGGTGTCGCCAGCCGAAGACGTCGCGTCGGATCAAGACGCCGGCAACATCGGCCTCGTTGAGGTCGCCGGCGCCCGCGGGGTACCTCTGGCGCCGCAGGGGTACCTCTCGGGGTCGGCGGCCTCGGCGGAGCTGGTGTCGCCGGGACTGGAAGAAAGAAGACGTCGCCCAAGGGCTCTTTTAAGAGCCGCACTGGGGGTCCCGGTTTCAGCTGCGGGACCCCCGCCAAAGGCACTTGTCAGTGCCGCAAGGGCCCTTGTAAGGGCCGGGGAGGGGGTCCCGGTTCGAGCTGCGGGACCCCCTAAGCCCCAAAAGGCCCTTCTCAGGGCCCCGCTGGAGGGAGCCTCCACCCCCCCCAGCGGCTCCCTCCCGTCCCCTCCCCGGGAGCGGCCGGGGCGGGGGGCTTGGAGGGGTTGCCGGGGAGGGGGTGCGCGGCGGGTGGTCGCGACCACCTGCTGCGGCCCCTTCCCGGCAGCCCCTCCTAGCCTCCCGTTCCGAGATTGCCGCGAACGGGGAACGGGTTGGGAGGGGCTGCTGGGAAGCGGCGGCGGCGGGTGGTCGCCGCTGCCGCCGCGGGGGGTGTGGGCGGGGTAGGAGCGGCGTCGGGAAGGGATTTTAAGTCCCTTCGCGGCGATACTATACAGTATCGCCGCGAAGGGGCTTAAAATTACCGCAGCACATCGCGGCCGCGATAGGTATCGCGGGAATAGCGCTCGCCGTTATAAATACGGCGATAGCGCTATTTTCGCGGCCGCGATGTGCGGCGGTAATTTTTTTGCGATATTATCGATTCTTTATAAATATGCCCCTATGTTTGATAGATTTGGCGAAAGTCGAATCTATCAAATGTCTATATGGCCAGCATTTTACAATTGCAACAAAGGTTGCAATTAATCTATTTTTTTGGGGGGCAAAATTTTTTTTAATTTTTAAGGGGCCATGCAAAAGCTTTTCCCTGGTCCTGCATGGGCAGTGAGCTCAAATGGGTTAAATCCCGTGGCGTCACACATACACATACAGCCTCCCCAAGCTAATAAAAGTCTGTCCCAGCCTTCCTGCCTTTGTCTTTTTCTCTCCTGTCTGGCATACAACCATCATTCTTTAGCTCCCCCCGCATGCCATTGGAGGTCTTTAAGCCTCTCTTTCTCCCAGTGAAGCCCTTACCTCACACTTGCTTAAGATTAAGGGGAGCCTCCATTCCAACTGCCTATCTCAATTCTCGCGAGACGTGTGACGCCATCGTGCTCGCCACTTTTCGTGCCAGGAACCCAGAACTAGCGGAGGATACAAATCATGGTGGCTCAGCGTCCCAGCCTGTGTTTGTCATGCTAAAGACACATCTATTACCTGTATGCTGCCGGATTGCTGCTGGATTGTGCTGTGCTCACAGGGGTTCTGCCTGTATTCTGTGAGTCTTTTCCCCCATGGGAATTTCTATATTATCTCTGTACTTTCATATTGTAAACAGCATTTTATTGTCTCATTACAGTGCCTGCCTATCATGTCTTCACATAAAAGAGACAAATCGGACTTAAGGGGGTGAGCAGGATTTCTTAAAGAGAGAGCACAAAATTAAAAATTTTCTGCACAATAAATAATATCAAATAACCCTATTTGCAGATCATCCAGGAGAGACATCACCCCAGGGAGTGTGCTACATGTGATAACCTAGCCATGAGAGGCCACAAACTATGTTCCACCTGCATGCCTTCCAGGTCCAAGCAGGGATCATCTGAACAGCTACTTTCCACAGAGCTAATTGACTCTTCTCTCCAATCATTCTCCAACTCCATGTTGGCCCAGGTATCAGCCATAATTCGTCCAGGCCCCTCAGGAGCTACATCTCAGTTGGCCCTAATCTTCTGGCAACCGAATATATATATATATATCCAGGATTTCTTAATGTCCCTATTCCTGCTCACTAACTCCATCACAGTGCAGTAGGTACAGTAAGTAGTGTATATAAACCCAGTCTCAGCAATCACCTCAGACAGCTGCAGGGTTAATGTTGATACAGTTTTGTATCAATCATTATTAGTTATGCTGCTGTCAATCACAGGGCAGACTGGATCACAGCTCAATTAACAATGTAACAGTCTATGTAACAATCCATGTAACAGTCTATGGACACCAAGAGAGGTAGAATAGCAGACTTGCACTGAGCAGACAGAAAAGGGGAATTCCAGGCACCAGGAACTTCCCCCAAAACATGCCCCTGCTAAAGATTGCAGAACCATGTATGCCAAGCACATCAGATCTGATGTTTGCCAATAAAAAAGATGACTCTACCTCATTTCATGTCCACAAGCACATTCAGGACATCATCCCAAAGCAAAGGGAACTGCCAGATAGAAGATATTCCATGTCTCAGAACTTTGGGAATACTTACCCACTGGCTCCATCCGACTCTGCATCCTGGGACAATATTCCCATGGTGGACACGCCTATTATTAAAGTGATAAGGTAAGAAATACCATTAAACTAGAGATTAATTGCTAGGATGGGAAGATCACGTAAGAGATACGTGAGAAAACAGACCAAACAATACCAAACCACTTGAGGTAGAAACTGTTCTGATTTATTGTTACATTACACTCTAATTTATACCATTTACAATTGCTAGCATATGTCATTATTAATTACATATTTAGTCATGTGATTACATTTACCCAATTAATCGTTAGAATTTAGCTCCAGATCACTGAGAGTTAAAACATTCATCAACTTAAATTTGGACTTTAGTGGACTTTCCAACATTTATTTGTGCACTTATTATTTTATTATTCAATCATCATTTATGACAGTTATCAATTCTGACAGTTGGTCTTATCTTCTCTGTGTAGCTCAAAGATGTCACGTAGCTATAATTTAGAAGTCAGAGTGACCTGCTTGTTAGTAATTATTAGCTTACCATTGCAGAATCTGTGAATCTCCTTTCCCCCACAGTCTTATTCTGAATATATAAATTATTGTATAAACTAAATTAGCTATAATTAAGACCACCTTAACAAAAGCATCCAGACCTTCATCTCTAGTCTCTGAACAATCAGCTTCACTCAGAGACCCTATGGATAAAAGGGAAGAATCTTCCCTGAAGAAGATCTACCTATTAGGAGGGGCAGCCCTTAGACCATCTATTGCCATTAACAACTTGGCCAGAGCCAATAAAATCTGGCTCCAATAACTGGAAGAGGGTATCAGAGTTCCCAGAGATATTCTTTCAACTATGATGAAAGACATAAAATGATCAAAACATTTATCTCAGAAGCCTCTATAGATTCAATCAGATTGACAGCCAAGTCCATGGGGGCTTCAGGCAATCTGGCTTAGACAATGGAAGGTGGATGCCCAATCCAAATAGGGCCTTGCATCTATTCCCTTTGAGGGAAATATGCTATTCGGAAGTAAAGTAGAAGACCTGATCGAGAAAAACTCTTCTAAAAGAAGCCTTCCTTCATCCAGGCCACAAAGGAATGCATTTTCATCTTCCTCCGCTAACCTCAGAGATGAAAGGCAACATCGACCAGGGAGACCTTTTACCCAAAGAGGTTTATGGAACTCCAATCCAGTCCATTCCTTTCAAAGGGCGGGTGCAAAACCTACATCTCACCAATTATGAAGGTCAGGGAGCCCACCAGTCGAAAGTAGGGGGCAGATTATCCTCTTTCACAGGGCTTGGTTTATTATCTGAAGGACCCAAGCGTCAGTAGTAATCAGAGCTCAAGGATATTACCTGGAGTTCCAATCCTTCCCTCCAATAGATAGGTTCCTTTGTTCTATCATCCCCAAACCTCACCAGGCTTCCGGTCGGTCTTCTCTAATGCAGAAAGACATCCGGACATTTCCGATCTATATTGAACCTAAGATACCTCAAACAATTCTTGCACATTCAAAGATTTAAGATGGAGACCCTAAGATCCGTGACCATGCAACTATCTCAGGGAGAGTGGATGTTGAAAGTGGATATTTAAGATGCCTACCTCCATATCCCCATCAACAAGAGCCAAACGAAGTATCTCTGCTTCTGTGTATGGGATTTACATTCCATTACAAAACCCTACTATTTGGTCTGGCCACTACGCCCAAAGTAATCTCCAAGGTTTTAAGCCCCATGATTGCTCATCTGAGGCTTACAGGAGTTCAGATCTTCTCCTACCTGGATAATATTCTTATCAAGGTAAGAGATCGGCACACACTCGAGAACCACAACCTTTTGGTCCTTCAGTGCCTAGAAAGATTGGGATGGATACCGAATCTACAAAAATCGTGCCTCTTCCCATCTCAGAGTCTCCTCTTTCTAGGAAACAAACTAGATACTCTGAATATGACAGTGTCTCTCCCACAATCCAAGAGGGACAACATCATACAGGAGATAAAGAAGTTTATTGCTCTCCCAGCCTCAACAGCATGGATGAGCCAACATGGCATAGGGAAGCTGACGGCTTCTCTAGATTCGGTCAAGTGGGCCATGTCTCATATCAAACCATTCCAAATGTTTTTTCTATCCCAGTTCGAAACACAAAGGAGTCCAAACCAACTAATTATCCTCTCCTTTTCTGTCAGAACAGAACTAAAGTGGTGGAGGGAGACCAACAACTACAAGCCGATCTGTCTCAGACCACCTCAGTAGAAGTCGATCACGATGGATACCAGCCCCTTCGGTTGGGGAGACACTTTTCAAGACCAAGTAACCCAAGGGGCCTGGAGTCAGTCAAATCCCCCAGCATCTCAAAACCAAAGAGAACTAGCGTCTGTCTTCCTAGCACTTCTACACTTTCCACCAGACATAGAAGGGAAGGCAATCCAAATTTGACCACTGTTGCATACATCAACAACAGAGGGGGAACTCGGTGCTTCAAATTATGGAAAATAGCAGGGAGGATTCAATTTTGGGCAGAAGATACCATATTCCTGGTGCAACCAACAAAGAGGCAGACTTCCTCAGCAGGAATTTTCTTTTGTAGGGAGAGTGGAAATTGAACCCTCTGATCTTCAGTCAGATCATTCAGACCTAGGGAATTCCATCCATAGACCTGATGGCCACCAGGTACAACACTCAGATGAAGAGATTCTGCTCATGATACCAAGACTCCAGAGCATTCAAGACAGATGCCTTTTCAATCAAATGGTCATTTCCACTAATGTATGACTTTCCACCAATAGCCATCATCCCGAAAGTCTTAAAGATCAGAGAAGACAGAGCGAAAGTTATAGCTATTCTCCCATGGTGGCAAAGAAGGGCATGGATTGCTTGGGCTCTTCAGATGTGCATAGCCCCTCCAATCAAACTTCCCCAGAGGAGGGATCTGCTTCTCCAAGGGCCTATGGCTCTTCAGAACTCAGAGCATCTCCACCTGACGGCCCGGCTGTTGAGACCTCCACCATGAAAAACAGGGGTCTCTCTAATCCCACGATATCCACCTTGAAGGCAGCTAGGAAGCCTTCTACCTCCAGAACCTATTACAAGACCTGGGAACTGTTCTGTAGGTGGTGCAAATTGTCTAATCAAGACCCCCTGTTCACTTCAGTGGAGACAGTCACGGAATTTCTTCATTCAGGTCTGGAAATGAGACTCAGCAAAGCAACTCTAAAGTCATAGGTATTGGCCATCTCAGCCATCACCAATATTCCACTGGCATCAGACCCCCTGATCATCTGGTTCTTTAGAGGGGTATCCCACATATGCCCAAAAATTAGACCAAGGGTCCCACCTTGGACTATCTTCAAGAACCTACTTTCGAGCCTTTGGAGGAATGTGATATCAAGTCTTTAACCTTCAAAACTACATTTTTGGTAGCCATCACTTTGGCTAGGAAAGTAGCCGAAATCAGAGCACTTCGGGCTTCTGAGCCATTTACAAAATTTCTACCAGACAGAATTATTCTCAGACCAGATGACTCGTTCCTGCCAAACGTAGTGTTGTATTTCCATGTCAACCAGGACATTATCCTTACAACAATGGAAGAAACATCAGAGGGGACCCAGCCATTTCCCCACTCCTTAGACGTGGATAGGGCCCTTAAAGTATACCTCACCAAAACAGAAAATTTCCACAAGGAGGATTTCCTGTTCATTCTGTTTAAAGGCAACAGAAGGGGATTCAGACCAGCCGAAGCCACCATGGCTCAAGACAGTGATTGAGCAGGCATACCTTAGCAAGGCAGAACCTCTACACGATAGGGTCACAGCCCATTCTATGAGGTCAATAGCTTTGAACGTTTGAAAATTCTCAAAAATGCGATCTGAGACCATTTTCGAGTTTCCGGACGTATTTTCGAAAGTTTGATGCTATTTTCGAAAATAGCTCCGTACATTCGTATATTTGTTCCGAAATCTGGATTCAGACAGATCCAGATCCCATCTCTAGTTATAAGTTACTTGGAAAGGCAATCACCTATTTCAGAACGTTCGTTACAGCCTCATGCTATAATATATTATTGGCCAACTTAATTGGGCTGGTACATATAGGACAATATCTTGCATTTTTGTGAAATCAGATGGTGATCTGTTAGTGATCGGTGTAACAGCAGGCCAATAGTTTGTTAGCAATGGTTCTTTGTGCAAATATTCTTTGTGCAAAAGTCAGACCGACCAACCAATCCATAGACAATTGCTAATTTGTCGGTCGGGAGCTAGGTTTGGCCCATGATTTGTCTGTGTATTAATTAGGCCTTAAAGTGTATGTACTGAAAAAATAACTTTGCATCATCTTAATCTATAAATAAATACATGCGAGTAGCACTTAGAGGTGTGTGTGTTGCTGCATGCCTTCAATATAATACTTGTTTTGCTTGGGCTCTGACCACTGCAAACTGGATTTCGGGCCTAGGCACTCCTTAATGGCTATTTAGCACAATTTCTTCAAGGTGCTCCCTTCTCAGGTCCTCTACCATGGACCTCCTGCTATAGCACAAGCAAAAAAGTTCACGAGAGGGGCACTCTTATAGGTGAATTCAACTCACTTTATTCGATCACATGAAATACACAACGTTTCAGGGACCACAATGTCCCTTTCATCAGGTGTAACCCACATACCAAATGAACACACTTATATAGTAAACCCTGTGATAGACCACACCTCCCTACCCCTGGGGGGAGGGGTCCATTCTCACCCAGCATAATTGCATTAACCAGTGTACATCACCAAAAAACGTAAAATGTACTTAAAGTCCATATTGTCCATAATATAGTCTGTTTCCTTCTCTTTGCAAGTGTTAGGATGAGGATCCTGTGAAGTGAAGCAATAATTAAAACAATTTCCAAATTATGGAACCTATACCCAAACATATAGTGCTACCCTTATTCCACCATATACTAGTGCATGGTATAACAAAAGATAATAACGAATAATAACAAATACAATCTACTACCACCATATAAGATTAAAAAAATTTTTAACAACCAATATATACAATTGTACAGTATTTTGTTAAGTGTCTATCGTTTTAAGACACTAGGTGGCAGTCTAATACACTTCACTCTGATCTGTATGTTGTGTGAAAACGTTGGCAACATTGTTGCTCTATAAGTTGCTAAAACAGAGTGTATGACCCAATCTTTCAATTATATAGTAACACACATATCTTATAGGTTACAAACATTCTGAAGGGATTCCACACTCTTATAAGAAGCTATTAAGCCCTGATTCTTCGTTAAGGCCCCATGGTTTCAATGTGTTTAGCCTGTCTATCCATACAGCCTCTCTTTTCAACAGCATCTTATTATCATCTCCCCCTCTACTGTGTTTTTTAACGACTTCCAATGCTTGCCATTTTAACTGGCTTACCCGGTGATTACATTCATGGAAATGTTTACTGATTGGCGTTTCGTGTCTGGAGCTAGTCCCATTATAGTTTTTCACATCTCTTTTATGTTCATTAATACGGGTTTTCACGTCCCTTTTTGTTTTCCCTACATATCCCTTCCCACAGGGGCATTTTAACAGGTATACTACTCCTTTAGTATTGCACGTGGCGAAATCTCTTAACGGTATCTTTGTCCCCTTGCTGGGATGGTACACAGCATCTCCTTTTATAATCGAATTACAATTCCCACAGTTCAGGCAAGGGAATGTGCCCTTTTGTGGTGTACTTAGAAATATCTGTCTTGTCTTAGAAGGGGGCATTAGATCAGCTCTAACCAGATGATTCCCTAAGTTGGATGCCCTCTTATATGATAGGAGGGGTGGGTTTGTGAACAATTTTCCATATTCTGGATCATTTTGTAAGATTCCCCAATGTTTTCTTACTATCTTCCTTATTTGTGTCGAATGGGTGTTATATGTTGTGACGAAGGGAATTTTAACTTAATAGTCCGCATAAATCTGAACCACTGACCTGACTATTTTCCACCATATCAACTGTCAATACTGACCACTGACCTGACTATTTTCCCCCACCATATCAACTGTCAATACTGACCACTGACCTGACTATTTTCCCCCATATCAACTGTCAATACTGCATACAGCATACAGCACACCAAATGTCAAACCATTCCAGCTACAGCAAAACTGTTTACAGAAATGCTAAAAAATGCTAAAATGTTTCAAATTGGATATCTAATGAAATAGGGGGCAGGTGGTCAACACGAAAGTGGTACAGTGATAGTTGGGATGAATTACAGTTTCCACTAATGGGCAATTTAAAAAACTATCAGGGAGATTCAATAAAAGTTCTTATCGTTTAAAATGTTGCTAATTTTGCCCAAACCAATCAGATGTTATTTAAAGGGCATGTCCACCCCCAAAACTATAATCCCCCCAACTACTGGCCCCACCATGTAGTGTAGTTTAATCCTTACCTCACATCCCAGCTCCATAGGGTTCTCCTGTAAACCCCCCCCCACCAAAGTCTCAAAACTAACCACCAGGAGGATAGCAGGTCTCTGCTGTATCTAGCCTCCCGTAGATATTTGCCATGCGCACTGCAGCCCTTCTCCCCCCTCCCTCCCCCCCCTCTCCCTCCCTCTCCCTCCCGTTCTACCATCCCTCCCCCTAGCATTAATCCCCCTTAATATTATGCTCCCCCAGTCCCCCAGCCCCAAACGCATGGTTTTTTTTTCAAAAAGCTCCCCCCAACTCTTACTTACATCTCCGCTTTCCTCCGCTGCACTGAATGACCGGCAGCCACGTCCGTGATTGGCTGCCGCTCAGCCAATCACAGACGCGACTGCCGGTCCCGCCCCTCTGTTGCATTCTCGCAAGCAGAGGGCCGGCAGTGCGCGGAGATCGAGGGGAGGTAAGTAAGAGTTTGGGGGCTTTGGGTTTGAAAAAACGAAACATGCGGTTGGGGCTGGGGGACATGGGGGGAGCTAATATTAAAAAACGATTTCAGGGGTGGACAATGCCCTTTAAATTTGAAAGCTAACATCTGATTGGTTGGGGCAAAATTAGCACCATTTTAAACGATAAGACTTTTATTGAATAACCCTGTAAATTCCAGTGTACATACCCTGTAATGCTGTGACAGACATGTGATTTTGCACATGACTGGTGACAACCCAGGTCGGACAAACAAACCATGTCCAACCAAATGGCCATACACATACAATTATCGTGCGTAACAGACGTTTATCAGGCACTTGTTTGTTGCCAGTCGCATGCAAAATCGCACGTCTAAACTTAGCTTTACATTTTGGTTTTGACTGAAACCGAAAAATTGCAATGAAACAGATTGCCCATAGGAATGCTGTTAGTGTTCACACATCAGAGTTGCGATGTAGTGTATTAAAAACTGCATGTAGCATTTTTATGCAGTAATGCAGTATGTAACCTTTGAATACAATGGCAATGTCAACATACAATGCTGAGGGACAATGTGCAGAAAATGCTGTGCGTTTCCCCCCCTGCAATGTGCGTGGCCTACTGTGAATGTGGTCTAATAAAAAAATGGTACCAGACCCTTATCATGCAAAAATAGATAATTCAGAGTGCACACCAGTCTTAAGCAAAAAGTGTGTTTATTAACATGTGACGTTTTGGTGTCTGTGCGACACCTTCTTCAGACTTACAACTTGATGACATCACAGCCAGTAACTGAATGCTAATCCCCTAGCTGCCTGCTCTGAGCATGTGCAAGCTCATAACCAGCTCACTAAAATGCAGTGGACATGAAGAAATATAGCCATTAACACACAGGTATGATAGCTCACCATCATACATTGGAATCTTTGTATAGGGTTATCCTTTGGGTGGTCAGTGGCCTTATATGGCTGATAAAATACTGATACATCAGACCCAATGGGAACTACCTATATATGTAATGTGAGCTTATCACTTATTTTTGCTTAGGTTAACGTTATATAGTATGTTTGGTTATAAATAGAGATGGCTGAAACTCACCAGTTTCATTCCGTTTTCGGATTCCTGGATCTTGGGAAAATCCCGAAGATCCGAAAATCCGAAACCGGAACGAATTTTCGATAATTTTCGGATGTACAGAGCTATTTGTACGAACGTTCGAAAATTCTTAAAAATACGATCTGAGACCATTTTCGAGTTTCCGGTCGTATTTTCGAGGATTTTTGAATGTTTGATGCTATTTTCGAAAATAGCTCATACATTTGTAAATTTGTTCCGAAGTCCCGAAATCTGGATTCGGACAGATCATTCGGATTTCAGAATCAAGGAGTTTCGTGTAGGATCCAGGTCCCATCTCTAGTTATAAGTTACTTGGAAAGGCAATCACCTATTTCAGAGCTGGACACAGAACGTTCGTTACAACCTCATGCTATAATATATCATTGGCCAACATCAAATAAATAAGGAGCAAAAATATGCAGTAACTCCTTTATGTTCCTTTGACAAATGCATGTGCCCAGAACCACAGGCATTATACCATGCACTATAGACTAAAGGTGCCCATACACATTAGGGCATTGGAATCTGATTGTGTATCTGCCCAATGCGCAAATGCACAGAAACGATGGCCCCATACGATAAGCGTTCATTGAGCCCATACATTCCCACAATATTGTTGCCTCCCTATACTGTAGTACATTTTCTGTTCGGATCAATAGGTTTAGATGCCAACAACAGTAGTTGGTCTGCTTCACGATGTATCCATACACATGAATGATGTTCAAAAAATCCAGTTGGATACTTTGGGATTGCTGAATAATGTCCATGTGTATGGCCACCTTAAGGTGAGTTTTTTTCAGGCAATTTCTCTTTGAGATCAGCATGACAGGTATTAAACTTTCACTGGCCAGAATGTGTACATTGCATTTTGACCCGATCCCAAACCATATGTGATCACTGTTTTTTGATGCGTTTCGTTTTTTTCTGTGCAGATTGGTGTGGAGAAAGAATTTGGATACATTAGCCAGAATCTTAGAGAGAATGATTTCGTATACTTGCCAGATTTTCCATTTACCCTATGCCACAGTTACTATCATTCATACAACAAAATGGAACTTATTTGATCTGTAAACTGATAGTATCAAGTTTTGTTTTTTCTAGTTTTTCACTACCTACAACGAGTCAATGTAAGTTTAAAAATGTTTAATATATATATATATATATATATATATATATATATATATATATATATATATATATATATATATATATAATATAAATATTGACTGGGACATTGGGACATAGTTAAGGTAGATTCTTGGGCTACAAGGCTACAATAAGAAAAACACAAAGGGGCCGATTTCAGCTATAGCAGCTCTGGATACATGAGCTTCAAAGTCAAATATTGTGTTCCTAGACAAAATAGCGAAAGTGCAATTTAATGATTGCATTGCCACCTAGTGGCAAATTTTATGAACTGCAAATTTAATGAACAACACTGAAGAATTACCAAAATTACCAAAGTTAGGAATCTGAAATTTGTTAGACTAGCCTCAAATGCTAAAATCATTGGATTATTTTGATGTATTTATTAGTTGTTGTTTTGTTGTTTTAATTAAAAATGATTTATGCCTCATGACATAGAAAACCACCTGAACATTTTTTTAAGTAAAATATTACTGTATTAAATGGTTTTGGTACATAAAATATTTATTAAAATAACTGGCTTTATAAATAAAAAAATTCTAATAAAACCACATCTATTCTTCATTTGTTCTCTAGCAGGGTCCTGGAACACATTTTCAACTGTAATTGTGAGAAACATTGACAAGCAGAGATATTCTCCATGGCCTGTGAAGGGCTGCTGCCTTGCCATCCATTGGCCCAAATATTAGAAAAGGTTGACTCAATGTACTTAAATAGTAATAGAAGTGGAATAAAGACATACATCCATTTAGTCCAACCTTTACACCCTACATTTTAACCCATGCTACGAGTAGATCGAGAGAGAGGCGAAAAAAAACAGATAAATGGGGGGGGGGGGAGATTCCTTTTCTGATCGGAAAGTATCCCTGGATCAACCAGAACTATAGTATATGTAGTAAAACCAGTAATTCTCAATAGTATTTAGTTCCAGAAACTTATCCAGCTCACTTTTAAAGCTATTCAATTAATTTGCCATTACCACATCTGCTGGAAGACAGTTCCACAGTTTCACTGTTCTCACTGTAAAGAAACCTTTCCTAACCTGAAGATGAAACTTCTTTTCTCTTGCTACATACGGTTTGACATTTGAAGGAGAATCTGCAAAACTATAACATATCATCTTTGGACGTTTGTAGTTAAAAAGATCGGCTTCTGAATACCTTTTCACATTGTCTCCAGTCCTCCTGATGGAAAGGATATTGCCAAAAGGCTTCCTGCACGCTGACAGACAACGCAAGTGGTTGCCAATGTCTGTCTTAGGGTGCATGCTCACTTCCTGGGGAAAAGAAAAGAACCACATTAGCACATAGTGCCACCCAAACGGAAACTATTAGGAACGGCCTAACCACAGCCAGGAATGAGGCTTTATTAAAGGAAGCACAATTGTCACACATGGTAAATCCCTTCACAGTGTTTTACAAGTAGACCCTAACCTGCGTTTAATAAAATGGTACATAAAGTTCAATCTCAACAAGGGAACCTAGGTTCTCAAAATAAAGGACTTTAAATTAAAGGTCAATGATAATGAAACAACGCATATTGCAGAAGATATTTAACAATTAGAGGCATTACTGGTTGAGACTAACATATTAAAAACAATAGGCGGGGATGACAACAACAATAAGTGGCATTATGAGTGTATAGATTTCGTGCATGTAACGGGCAATTTCATCAGTATTGAGGTCTTTACGGCTGAGACTCCACTCCTCTATTCATACATGTTTTTGCATTCTTAACTGTTTCTCTCTGTACCATGTGCCAGTGGCCATTCATATATCTAGCCCCACTGCCCTGTGCACAGTTCCTGTCTTATTATGGGAGCACATCTGATCACCATTCTTGGTTTGGATCTTGTACATTCTCCTTTCTCAAAGATACATTGGGGGACAAGGGTTAATGTGTGTTACTGTAGAGCCCAATGGTGGCATAGACGCCGGCCATCTACGATGGCCGGGTGCCGCCTGATGCCTGAATGTCATTCATACTTCTGAACCTCATGGACACACTGCAGGCAAGTGCCAACCATACGTTATAATGGCTGAAAATGGGTGTGACATGGGAGATCGATGAAATGCTTTTCAGTCATATTAAACATTTAACACAAACCCCCTCCTTTTTATTTTTTTACTGTGATATAAAGGGTATCTCCACTCTTTTTTGGAAGTTTTTGGTAATCCAGTTCTTTGAAGAACGGGAGTAAAGGAGCGTGCCTATCCTTCCGTTCTTCATAGAACCCACAGAGCCAGGAGAGAAGGTAGAACTTTACCCCTCGCATCTCTCCCCCGGCTCTAGTTCTGACAGTCCCGAGGAACCTTGTCTTCTTGCGCACTGCGCGATCTTGCGCATAGAGACAAGTACCGTCGGGACTTCAGGACCAAGCACCGGGGGGGGAGCGAGCGCTGCGGTACGTTCTACCTTCTCTCCTGTCTGTGTGTGTCTATTGAACGAACGGAAGGTAAGGCACGCAGCTCCTTTCACCTCCTTTCTTCAATAGAAACTGGATTCCAAAAACGAGTGGGAGATACACCCTTTAAATAGATTTTTGCAGGTTTTGCCTAGTTTTTATGTAGGGAATACTGTTTTTGTTTTCAGGTCAACAATTATAGGCCTTATACGTAGTGCAATCACAGATCCCCAACTATAATTATTTGTCTCATCCCAATCACATAAACAAGGCGACACTAGTGAAGTGATACTTTTGAAGTCCATTTAGTAATCAAAAAGGTGGACCTAAAACAAAGCATGTATTTATTAAGCGTAAGGCCATTGTTCTAAATCATGTACTTCTTCAATATGTATTGTGCATACAGGGACAACTAGGATAACTTGAAATGAATTATCTTTTGTTTTATTAGGCTTGTAAGAAGAAAGCAGTTTAACCCTTTTGGGGTTAAAAATACGCATGTCTTTCCGTGTAGATTTTCCTCTTTCTGGGCATAGACAAACTTCAGGTTTTTCATCCGCTTGGCCAACGATGAAAAGAGCTTGCAAAGGAGAAGGGAATGGTGAATGTATAACCACCAAAGTAGGAAGTGGAAGCAGGAGTAAAACTGTGGGGCATACTTAGTCCTAGTATATTGGATGTACCCAAATCTTGTACTCTTCTTCTGTATGGATAATCACACATGGATATCACAGAAACAGGAAATCAGCCGAAATTTTCCATGCTGCCTTAGCTTGGTATGATTGCACTTATTTTTAGTTTATTGCTGCATTCCCTTTTACATTAATAAGTAACCAAAGGGTTTAAGGGTAAGTTCCTACAAATTTTTGTTTTTTTAAATTTAACTTGTTGCAAACCTGCAAACAATGTTCATGCTCGGGGAACCCCTACATAATAAAAATATTATAGGGTATTCAATAAAATTTTATCGTAAAATGGTGCTAATTCTGCCCAAACCAATTAATTGTTATTCTTCAACATGTTAAATAAGATCTGGATTGGTGGGAAAAATTAAACATACCATTTTAAATGATGAAAGTTTTTTATTGGAATCTCCCTCGTATATATTTTGTTTTATTCCTCTTTCTTGTCAGTCATCAAAGTACATAATTTATAAAAATTATAACATATAGACAATACATATTCTTCATAAAATATATTATTATTGAAAAACACTCAAATCCATCACATACAATCTCTCAGGGGGCAACACTGGTTTAGAGGTGAAAACTAAAGGGTTACATTTGCCCCTAAACTCTTCCTAACTTTCTTGATTATTTTGTTATGTCTGTCCAATGGCGTTTCACAATGCAGTCTAGCAGGGCCGGCCTTTATATGGGAGCCTGTGCGACCGCACAAGTTGTAATACCCGGGTGCGCTAGCTGGGAGTCTTAGGTCATGGACCTGTAGGTCAAATTGTGCACCAGTGCACAGCCATTCAGTTACAATCGTGCAGATCATATATGTATCAGCAACACCCCACATACCAAGCCCCAAAACACTAAGACTTACTTAAGATTCTGTATGCTGTGCTGTTCTGCCTGTGCCTTTAGTACGTTACGTGTTACGAATGATTATGTACAATATATATAGCATTCATTGAAGATACTGATAGGCATTAAGCGGCAGGTGGGGGACTTGATTTGAAGCAGGCCAAGGCAAGCAGCATGCAACAGCGTATTGTGTGTGCCCAGGGGGGTGTTTTGGAGGGGGTGCAGGTACCAGTAAACAATCTTGCACAGGGCGCTATTTATCCTAAGGCCGCCTGCAGTCTAGAGGCTTACATTGTACTGATGATCGTCCAATAAAGTTGAAACCAATCTACAACTGCCAATATGGGTCGTTTGTCCAATGCTGTTAAAAAAGTTTGTAGAAGGGCTACATGGAAATTACCCAGAGCTCTGAGTCTGACTCTCATCAACAACAGTTTAAAGGAGACCATACATGCACCATACCAATCGTTAGGATATCAGGATATTCCGATATTGTATGATGTCAGATCGTTTGTTGTATTGCCAGGGGGGTGGGGGTTGGCACCAGGGGACAGCCGGGAGTCTTGTGCTCAGTGCCACAGCCCCTCCAGTCCCATCCCCTGCACATGCCGCTGTCCTCTCAGAGAACAAGAGAGCCAGAAACCTTTTGGAGAGGAAGACAAGTCCTCTCTTCAGTTTCCTGGACTTTGGACAGAGCCTCCAGGAGAACCACAAGGAGCAGAGATGTAAGGTAAGGACTTTTTTTTTAACTAGTGGGGGCAGTAGTTGGTTACTTTCAATTTGGGGGGGGGCATGCCATTTAAGCTATGGGGTCAGTCATCTGGATAGAAAATGTCATTCAGATTTAACAATATTATATTATTCAACAATGAATATGTGACGTTGTTTTGTGGTTCCCCTTTAATACCAATATGCACTCTTTTTATCTTGAATATAGAAAAAGGGATGTTCATAAGACATTTCCAAGAAATGATTCTTTTCCTCATATCATTTCTGGACTGAAGCTCAAATGAAGCAAGTATAAACGTTGATAGTTTTTTTGTTGTTCTGCCAGAAATTTCTAATCTTACCCGTCTGGTTCACTGTGACCTTTGTAATGCATCACTGGACCTATTCACAGCTTTGGAGTGTTAACTAGCATTATGTCTTAAGAATAACACCTACCAAGAATTCACTTTTTTCCGAGGCTTAAAAAAATAATTTTAATAGTTAACAAAGCACCTCACTACCCAAAGAAAATACAATGAATCATCTTTTTGATATTCTGACAAATTCTGGTTATTTAGACAAAAAATCCTGTATGTAAGGCAGACTATACACTATACACACTATACTCCCATCATCCTCTCCTCGTAGTTAGTAGCAGTAAAAAGAATCATTGATAAACTAAGATATGGGTGATTCATATGTCACCAGAGCACTAGTATAACACTTCATTGTAATTAATCTGAGCTTAGCTTTTACCCCTCAAAGCAAATAAAGCTACAGGCCAGCTCTTTGTAATTTAGACTGTAAAAGAATTGTAGGATTTCTGTTTTTTGCACTTTATAGTTTTTTAATATTTTAAATTGTTTTGCACTTTGATTTTTATCATTTAGAATTTTATTTTCTGACCAGGTTTTAATTATGTGAAACATCTTACTGTGTAATTATAGAACATGGGGTGTGATTTAGGAACAAAGTTTAATAGATTCTGGCAAGGGATTGTAAAATGTATGTTGCATAAATTATTTAATGATGTTAAATGATGATGTCACTTCCTAATATAAATCCAAGGCCAAAAAGTATATGGTAAACTACACCGTTTCCTTGAGAAGGGACAAATCTTAATACTAGAACAGAACACTTTTGTGCTGATATGTCTTAATAAAGGTATATGTTTTTATGTACCATGGAGATTTGGACTTTTTTCGGTTTGCACCCTTCAGTTTGTTTTCTGTTCCAAGTACTTGTATAGCCTGAGCGACGGGCTCGGGGCTGGCTTTACCCGGGCCACTCAAGACAAGCGGTGAGTACCTGGACTGTTTACACACAGTGTTTCTGCAAGCCTGCATCTATGTTAGCATTTGGAGGGGATAGTTCCCCTGTGAAGCGTTCGGGGCATTTGCACCCAGACCACCTGTCCAGCAGCGTGAGTTTTTCAAACTGCCTAACTTTCTGTCATTATGTTTTTAATGCAGCTGGGGCCTTTGCTTTATTTAATTTTGTTCTATTGAAACATTGTAGCTGTGTATTTGTTAGCTTGCCTAGTAGTGTTCGGAGCCTGCTTCTTTGTAACTAAATTTGCACAAATGTTATATCCTAATACCACACCTGTAAATATGCACGGATGCAGGACCATTTGCTCACGATGATGGGCTTTAATGAATAGGTGAAATTTCTTTTACTGCATTAAAAAATTCTTCCTACTGCAATACTAACTTTGCAGACTTAGTTACTAGCAAGAGAGAGGAATTGTGTGTGCTTTACTTTTCTGGCCTGTACTGTGGAATGAATAGGAACAACTCTGCCTGCCTGAACTTAGTGTATTGTAAGTCCATGGAACAGAAGCATGACACAGTATGTTAGCATTACTCTTTGTATTGGGGGGGGGGAGGTGTATTACAGTATATACACTCTGTATTGGGGGGGCTTACTGTATATAGACACTCTGATTGGGGCTTATGTATAGGACACTGTATTAAGGGCTTACTGTATATTACACTCTATGCGGGGACACTTACTGTATTAACACTTCTATGCGGGGATACTTACTGTATGTTAACACCCTCTCTATGTGGAGGAACTTACAATATATTAACATGAGTGCATGGCATTTGTGTAAAAAAAACCTGCATTCTTACACATACATTTTGTAAATTATTTGCATATACAGTATTTTCTTTTCCTAAATTAAACAGTAGTATGTCAATTACCCAGTATATAAATATTTGTATATAACATTTAAAATGCATCCTGGATTCATTGTCCTGGGACACAGAGAGCATGTCTTAGTTTCAGATTTTGTCATTTTGACATTTGTTTCACAGTTTTGTTTATAGGTACAATTGATTCTATTTTCTTAAATGCTCATAATAACATTTAGATTTAAATAAATGAATAATATGTATTAGCAAAACAAGCCAAAACATATTTGATTGTTATTTTTACCTTGGCGTACTAATTTATTATACAGACATTATTCCTCAAAAGAACCCGAAAGGCAAGAGAAACGCAGAGGAAAGTATTACATCTTCCATCTAACGTTGGAAAGTATAAAACGTGATATATGGGCCTGAATTGTTTGCATTATCTTATTAAAGTTGCAGCTTTGTTTGGAAGAGGGCGTCTGTGCCCGTACCAGGACATTACACAGGTGGTCCGTTTGCATCTCCCTGGGAGCATTTAAATGAGCATTATACTGGAAAACAGCACATCAAAAATATCTAAATGTATTGGCTATTATTTGGGAGGTAAGAAAGAGCATTATTTCCTTCTGTTTCTTTGGTATCTGCTAGCAATCATCGATGAATCTTCCTGGGAGCACCTCTATTTGATTTTATGTGCTCTGTTACCTGGCTTTTTCTCCTCATGCACTGCTTACACATGCAAAAGGAGAATCATATTTTGTTGGAGAAGTGTAGGAAGTGTTAACAGAGTACTACAGAAGAATTGGAGGTAGAAATATTTGACATTTACTAAATGGGCCATGACTTTGGCCCTTTGGAGAACTTTTAGTGGCAAACCTCCAATCTGTTCGGTAATCAAACATCAAAACACCACTGTATATAACATTTTTTAAGTGTATGGCTACCATTAATTTAATGCCCCTGAAAATAAGAGGACAGATACTTTTGTGACATGTTTAACAAACAGGCCAATCATACAATTACTTACCATTGTTTTAATGGATCATGACTTACCCCCATAATTTTTGTGTTGCAACGGGCACATGTCGGAGCAAAGAACTGTTATAGCATCGCTCACAGTAGACACCTTTTTGCTCTTTCCACAAAACTCACATCAGCCAGAGATGTTACAGTAAGCACAGTTAAAATTCTTCAGGATGCCATGAGCGGCCCATAGCAACCAGAAATGGTCCCTATACAAATCATACAAAGCAACAAGTATAATATAATAAAACCTAGTCACCTTATGCACTACAATGATAAAGGTAAACTGAAAAAAATACTTTGCCTTATCTTAAAAGGACTGTAAACTCCCCTAAACCCCAAAAAGAAACTATTTCCATTTGTTTATATTCACAGGGAGGTGAAAATGCTATTCTCACCTCCCTGTGAATAATAGGACGCTCGGGGGATCAGGAACTTACCTTACCCGCCGCTCCCCTAGCAGCCGCTCCTTCATGAACAGCTGTTCTCTCCCGTCGCGCGTCCTATCTTTTGTTTGGGCGATGCGCCTAAGATAGGGCGCGTGGTCGGGACAGAGCGGTTTTTATTAATGAAATAGAATCTGTTGATCCAGGGATACTTCTGATCCTTTGGAGTCAGGAAGGAATTTTTTCCCCCTTTTTAGCTGTTTTTTTTGCCTTCCTCTGGATCAACTGTTAGGGTAGGGTTAAAAAAATAGGTTGGACTTGATGGACGTATGTCTTTTTCAACCTTAAATACTATGTACTAAGTTCCAGGTCCCCGAGCGTCCTATTATTCACAGGGGGTGAGAATAAGCGTTCTACCTCCCTGTGAATAATAGAAACGAATGGCAATATAGTTTTTATTTTTTGGGGTTAGTGTTCCTTTAATCTATAAATTATACATGTTAGTAGCACATACTCTGGAGGTGTGGTGTGCTGTATGGCCTTCAAACCAGTACTGTTTTGCTCAGGCTTTATATCCCCTCCCAAGCCCCTTTATCAGACACAACCACAACTCTCTGTGAGTGCAATCATGCTCAGTAATCGCCATAGCCAACACAGATGTATTGTAAGATCAGATTGATATTTAAGAAATGAGCTTGACCAACAATAATATGGTACATTGGTAGTTGGAAAGTTTATAGTTTCCAGTAATGGGCAAATTTTTGCAGTTAGATACTCTTTCACCTTAAAGGGAAAGTTCAGTGCAAATACAATATACTTTAAGAAAAAAAATGGCAGTATTTTTCCATCCTAATGGGCTTAACCTGCCTATTCAGCATTTGTCTGTGTAAAGAAATGCTTCTGAAATGCTGCTTCCTGTTTGCAGGACCCCAATAGAAACACGTTTATGGTCTTGACCCAGCTTCTAGGTTGATTCAGTTGCTCAGTAGAAATTAATTAATTATTAATTATAATTATTTTTTTTGCAATTTATCTTTGTTGAATGGCTAATACTTTAATTGCTTTGGATTCTCTTACCGAATAATGTGTTGCATTGCCCACAGAGTGGAGTCCTGCTGCTAGCTGGGAATCTCTCAGCACGTTGGATTAGGCCCCTGGGTGTCTGTGTAAGGTGCCTGATTGGCAGGCTGGGGTGTATAGCTGGGAGCACTTATTTGAGGTGGTGGAAGTGGCGCAGCTTTTGGCAAAATCTGCTTACTGACTGTAGTTGTTGATTTGCAGGTGGCAAATTTCTGAGAAAGTTTTTCATCTGTCACCCATGGAGGCCCTGTTCGATGGCTCTTGCTGGGGTGATATATGGGATGTAAATGGTGGCTGGCTGGGCTTGAAGCAGGAACTGCATGAAGGTATTGAAAAAACAAATAACAGTTTAAGTTACAATGACTATTAAGGGCATCTTACCCTAAAAAAAAAAACTGGTCACAGCCCTTACTGGCCCCAAACCCCAACTGTATATAATTATATACTGAATATAATGATTGCCTCCATTCTAACAGAGTATCGCTCCTCCCTCAATGCGTGCATCAAGGCGGTGATGCTGACATCTGTGACTGCTTACCTTATTACCTTACGTGCCTCCTCTGCACACACTCATGCTTATAAAAAGCTCATGAGCAGATAAAGCTAGTACACCATCCCACATTTTTGAAACATGACAGATAGGATCCGCAATACACAATCATGAGCGTTCTCCCTATGCACAGCATAGGAGGATATTCGGGACTGTGTGTTTCCTCGACGAGGCCGACTCCCTCTATAGGGTGTCTACAGTGCCCCAGGGAAATTTATGTTCTTTCCCTGCTTGGCTGACCCAAACATTCGGCCAGCCATAACGCTTGTTCGGGAAGCAGCAACACACAGTGACAATACAGGACCCAATATCCAATAAAGCCTAATTTATCGTACTGTGTGTACCTAGTTTAAGGAGTCAGTACTTCCAGAAGGAAAATAACATTATTATCTGGCTACCAATGCATTTAATAAACAGGTTAAAATAGCAGGTGTGGTTGGGCACATAATGACAATCACCAGTTTTTTGTTTTAAGAGTGGGATGCCCTTTAAGTGCATAAAATTTACAAATTAACAAATATTAAATTTTATTAATATCATAGCATTAAAAAAAGATTTTTTACAAAAAAAAAAACACAGTTTCAGCTTTAAAACCTTTTTTTTATCATAAATGAAATCAACAACCTATTATTTTATTTCCCTCATGTAAATTATAAAAACCTCTCTAAGTCCATCATTGTAATTTTAATGTTATTTGATGACTCATATGCATCCTCCAGAACAACTGCAAATCACTACAACATATCACCTTTAAATGCTTCTAATGTTTGGCCAAATGTTGACACAGTCCTGAGTTTATTTTCTAAAAACAACTCCAGCTGTAACAAAAACATATCTCTTCCAGTGGGGGGCGAAATGCAGTTGTAGTTTTGCAAAAGGGGCATTTTAGCGGAGATATAATGAAAAGAAGAGATGACAGATTCCCGATTTTCAGGTTCTATTCTGACATCTTTAAGGTGTGTACCCAGCTTAAAGCTAGGTACACCCTAGCGATTTTTCCTCTGACCGCCGTTCGATACTTTCGACCGGTCGGCCAGGAGGAAGGACTGTCGGTCGCAGCAAAATCTCAGCCTATCAATTCACTGGCTTTGAACAAATTATTATTGGTGTAGTTGAATTATACCTACAACAATTTCCCTAAAGACACTCTAATAGCAGAGGACAGTCAGGGAATGGTTGGAGTTGTATTTGAAAACATATAGAGAACTACAGGTTATCAGGTAAACCATGTAGCCGTCTGAGTCAGAATGATCCAAGTAAAAATGCAATAAATTTACAATAATCAGCCCTGCTAATTACATTATCTGTCTGTTAGGCTCTGTATACTCCAAGGTTTGTCACCATATAACTTTAATTTATGGCTTTTACATGTGTGTGGGGAAGATGGGATAAAAGTTTTTTCTTTGATTGCTGAGAGCTTTACTCAGTATTCCAGGGATAACTGGAAGATTTATGACTTTATTAATAATTATATGTTGGACTAGAAGCACACTTTTAGAACTTTCTCCTTGATTTGCTCAATACCCAACGTGTCCATTACACGGCATGATTATCGGCTGAAACGCCTGTTCATACACATCGTGCGTCGTGGGGTTTGACATCCGCGATCGCAGTGTGTTGAACCATTACACACAGTGGCACCATCTGTACTGTTTATAGTTAGAGGGATATGGTAATTACTTATAGGGAGGACCCGTGGATATGGTAATTCCCAGCAGTAGGAGGGCGTGGTTATACATGCCATTCACTTTGATTGACAGTTCCCTCTGAATCTTTAAAAACTTATAAATCGAATATCTCAACACTGGTGGATGGATTTGGAAGAGAAACAGATGTTAGGGGATGGGATTTATATAGTTTAAAGGGCATTTCCTCCCTTCCTAAACTTTTGACATAATGTTTCTCCTTGCTCCCCAGCCCTAACTGCTATATTGTATAGACAGAAGTTGCCCCGATAGTTACTTACCTTCCCCTTTCCTCCGCCGCACTGCCAGCTCTCTGCTGCGTGAAAATGCAAGCAGGGGGCCGGACCGGCAGTCGCGTCTGTGATTGGCTGAGAGCAGCCAATCACGGACGCGGCTGCCGGTAGTCCTGAATGGCGGAGGAAAGAGGGAAGTGTAAGTTACTATCGGGGCACTTTCTGTCTATACAAATATAGCAGTTAGGGCTGGGGGAGCAAGGAGAACATTATGTCAAAAGTTTTTTTAAACTAGGGGGGGGAGACCAAAGAGGGAGGGAGGGTGGTGAGGGAGGGGGAGAATGGCTGCAGTGCACATGCCAAATTCTCCTGGAGGAGAAACAGGAGCAGAGTCCTATAGGGACTCGGCTATCCTCCTGGTAGCCATTTTTTTGGACTTGGGGGGGATTACAGGGAACCATATGGAGCCTTGGATGTAAGTAAGGATAAACAACAATACACATTGGGGCTAGTAGTGGGGGGAATTATGTTTTGGGGGTGGACATGCCCTTTAATAGTTGAGGTTTTTAAAAGTTTGAATTGGACACTATAGTTGCCTTTAAGCTATATAAAGATTAGATAGGGGCAGAAAGATTAGCCCTCCCTACACAGATCGGATACCTTTTCCTATACGAGTTTATTTCGAGGCCAGATTTTGATTTGTTTTAGCTGGTACACCATCCCAATAATTTTCCTGACCAACGATTCATAGAGGACCACAGTCATTCGGCAACCTTCTATGGACCGCATGCTCGGTTGTGGCAAACTTTGCTCGGTACTTTTGCCGCAACCGACAGTCCTTCCTCCTGGCATCCGGACAGAACGTCCATCGAGGAAGGATCTCACCTTGGTACCCAGCTTAACTGATCAGTAGTCTGGTATTAATCGGTATGACAAAGTTAAAATTAAGTACTAGTCCTAAGATTAAGCAGGCCAATATCTCCACGGTACTGTTCCAATGTACCCTAGATCAGGAATGCTCAAAAGTGTGTCTCCAGATGTTTGAAAACTACAACTTCCAGCATCCCTCAACAACAGTAGTTTTTAAAACATCTGGAGCACACCAAAATATTGGAGGGTTGTTCATTCAGACATATCCGACCATTTATTCGTCCAATCGAACTACCGGGCGATGGAACATGTCCATAAACCGGCGAACTCTTGGCAAACCGAGGCTTAGTTGATCATTACTCTGCTGTATCTGTTTAATCGTTAAGATTAAGATAGAATGAGGATGACATGTTATAGTATATAGGTAGATATATGAGGATAGACAGTTAAATATGCAGACAAACAGACAGATATGGATGATAGATAGATGACAGCAGATTGGAGAGTAGAAAGACAGACAGACAGATATGGATAGATAGACAGACAGACGATATGGAGATAGAGATAATAGATAGACAGATAGGATAGATAGATAGACACAGACGATATGGATATACAAAGATTTATAGATGATAACAGATGATGATAGATAGATGATAGATAGATAGATAGATAGATAGATAGATAGATAGATAGATAGATGGATGATAGAAGTATAGATGATAGATAGATAGATATAGATAGATAGATAGATGATAGATAGATGTATTGGCTTTTGTTTCTTGCTCCAAGAAATCATCTCCCAGATCCCTCTGCATCAGCTAATGACACTCCAGTATCCCCTCTGAAATATACCTTCTGTCTCCCAGCCCCCCCTGCAATACAACTTGTGACACTCCCAGCATCCCCTCTGAAATACACCTTCTGTCTCCCAGGCCCCCCTGCAATACAGCTAGTGACAATCCCAGCATCCCCCTCTGAAATAACCTTCTGTCTCCCATATCCCCCCCTGCAATACAACTTGTGACACTCCCAGCATCCCCTCTGAAATACACCTTCTGTCTCCCAGGCCCCCTGCAATACAGCTAGTGACAATCCCAGCATCCCCTTCGAAATAAAACTTCGTCTCCCAGATCCCCCTGCAATACGACTTGTGACAATCCCAGCATCCCTCTGAAATACACCTTCTGTCTCCCTTACAAACACCCCCCCCCCCCCATTGATTCCTATAATTCTATTACTTTTGCAATTGTTAAAAAAAGTCTCCTTACATAAGCTGTGTGGCTGAACCTTATAATTTCCTCCCTCTGTCTCTCCCTCACTATCAGCTGTGAATAGATTGTGCAGAGACAGGAGGAAAGGCTTTGTTTACATCAGGCATCACTGGGGTCAAGTGGTGTGTGGCAGAAATCATAATATGCATGTGATGATGCACATTGACTGACAGCCTGCCCAGCACAGTAGAAGAAACACCCCCAGGAGCTACACAGCTTCCAGAGGCTGCTGCAAAGGAACAGAGCTGATTTTTGGGGGAAAATGTAGGAGGGGGGTTGGGGGAGGTGAACTTTCATATAGGGGAAAAAAAAAAAAAAACGTTTTCCTCAGTGGAGATACCCTTTAAGCAGGCCAATATCTCCCTAAATCAAGGATTCTCAAAAGTTCTGCCTCAAAAGTTGTGTTGAAACCTCAACCCCCAGCTTTCCTCGTTACAGAGGGAATTCTGGGAGTGGTCATTTTCAAACATCTGGAGGTCATACAGTTTAAAATCCCTGTTCTAGATGGTTGAGAAAAAAAATAAAGGCACTTCTTTCTTTCTTTGCCCTACCTAACTTAATATACTTTCTTCCTATATTTTCAATGGGGAAAAAAAGCTAAGACAGTGACCAGACATTCTATTGTTTTCCTGTTTTCACACCTCACTTCTGATGCCTGGATTAAGGTGTGTTTTAAATTGAGAAAACATAGTTTCTGTTTTCTGTCTTTTTTTTTTTTTTTAACATGTTGGAACATATACCTTTATGCTTAGTCAAAACACCCGCAAACACTATCTGCCAGTGGTTTCCAATTTGTAGGAAAACGTCAGTTGTACAGACATCAGCTTCCTGGCTCCACCGCATGATTGAGTTATAAAATACTTAGCATACAATGCAGATCGGCGATAAGTTTCCCTGCCCTTTGGACAAAGAAAAAGACATCACTTCTAAAAGTCCCACCCCCCCTCCGTACTCTTCTTTTGTCCAGAGTATAATGATATATAATGATATAGTCAAATTTAGATGTCATATCCACTCTATTGACTTACCTGGACTTTTTGACTTTGCCAAGAAGTGCTACTTTCCATTACTGAAGTTTAAAGGGACTGTTCCACCCCTCCTTTCAAAAAGTAATATATTGTAGATTACCCCCGAAAACCTAGAGATCGTTTTAATCCAAAGCTTTAAATCGGCTCCCAGTTGAGTTATTATACTTACATGCTTCTCGCTCCACCGGCGCTTCCGGGTTCCTCAGTCAGTCTCCACTGTGGCGCTCTATTCTTTTTGTGTTCCCAAGCAGCCGCAGTGGAGACTGCTCTGGGAATGGCAGTCAGTGATTGGCTGTAACGTCACTATCACGGCCGACACTGACTGCCTTACCCGAAGTGCAGAGCCGCGGCGGTGGAGCGAGGAGGAGCATGGTAATATAATAGCTCAGTCTGGGAGCGATTTACAGCTTTAGGATAAAACGATCTCTAGGTTTTGGGGTATTCTACTTATATAACATTTTTGAAGAAAGGGGTGGACATTCCCTTTAATTAAGAAAAATAGTTTGCTATTTATTGGATATTCCCCTAATTGAGTATTTCAGCTTAGGATGGGATGCTTTTTGCACATTTCGATCCTCGCAAGTGTTATGAATCTTCAGGCGACGGCCCCTGTGGAACTCCCTCAGACCGCGGAGTCTAAGTGCCTGCCGGTCTTCACCAGAGACTCTAATGGTGTAGGATATTACGCGGCGAAACAGACACCAGGTTCGCGACACCAAGAAAAGAACCACAGAGCCTATCCCACAATGTAGAGGAAGCAGGAAAGTCTCAGGCAAATAACAGAAACAGAAAATAAAAAGTAGGCAGAGATGGGGTATTGTCAATTGAGGATGTAACTGGAAGTAGAAGAGGCCGGTGGTAATGGAAACCAATAATGTACTGAAAGCAGGAGCAGGCAGGTGGTAATGGAGACCATAATACACTGAGAGCAGGAGCAGGCAGGTGTTAATGGAGACTAATCATACACTGAAAGCAGGAGCAGGCAGGTGGTAATGGAGACCAATAATACACTGAAAGCAGGAGCAGGGAGGTGGTAATTGAGACCAAATAGTACACTAAAGCAGGAGCAGGCAGATGGGAATGGAGACCAATAATACACTGGAAGCGGAGCAGGCAGATAGGAATGGCGATCAATAATACACTGGAAGCACAGTCAGGACAGATCAGACACAGCTCACAGGGCTAAGGTTCAGAGGCAGCAAGAAACAGGCTCTGAGGAGGAGCTAAAGAAGGGAGAGGAACGTCATCTGGGTGCGATGCGCACGCCCCCTGTGCATGTGCACGCCAGGGGGTGCGCGCACCAAAGGGACCTGCCCTGAGTCAGGAATGCAGAACCGGGAACCCCGTGTGAGCGGTGAGCGCGCCCGTGGTGAACACCGGCGCACACACCCCGCGCTTGACCCAGATTGACCAGGATAATAACAGCAACACTGCGTGGATTTGACATAATGAGGCATTTTAAAGGAAATTCAAATTTAAAAAAACATTAAAGCGGTAACTGGATCCAAACCAATACATATAGCAGGTCGTATGGATTGGCATGATAGTACATGCTCCCCAGCCCCAACCACTATAAAAAAGTTTTAAGAAACCCCCGGCCGGCCTTCTGCTTGCAACACTGCAAGCAGGGGGCGGGACGCGCAGCCGCGTCCGTGATTGGCTGAGAGGCAGCCAATCACGGACGCGGCTGCCGGCTTCTCAGAATGCCGATGGAGAGAGGGGTAAGTACAGTTCTGGGGTCTTTCTTGTAATTATTTTTATGTGGTTTGGGGCTGGGGGAACCTATACTATTACAGGGCCAAGGAGTTTTATGGAGGGGGAGGGATAGCAAAAAACAGGAGGGAGAGGGATGTAAAGAGGGAGAGGGAGAGGGAGAAGGGCTGCAGTACGCATGCCAAACTTCTCGCCGAGGCCAGGTAGGAGGCAGAGTCCTATTGGACTCTGCTATCCCCTGGTGGGCAGTTTTTGGACTTTGGGGGGGGACTACAGGAGAACCTTAGGAGCTGGATGGTGAGGTAAGGATTTTACTACACTACATGGTGGGGGCCAGTAGTGGGGGGACTATTGTTTGGGGGTGGACATGCCCTTAAGGAAAAATACAGCAGTATGAAATGAGTGTAAACCAGGAATTTCAAGGGCACAGACAGATGTGGGATGCTGGGCTTAAAGGAATGATTCTACTTACAGCAAGATTTGTTTCTAGATAAATACTGAAATACATTTTTTATCAATGTCTCAAGACAAAATATGCACAACAGTATTTGCTGTTTTCAGTCAATTGCAAATTATTACTTTGCTTCTGCACATTAAGGGCTTAGGCCACACTAGCACGTTTTTCGCGCGCTTGCGCATGCATTTCGCGCTTGCGTTTGCGCCATCCAACGCGATTGGAAATCGCGGAACGCAAAAATTACAGCGATTTCCGATGCGCATGCGATTGCACGTCCGTTCGCGTTTTGGTACCGCATGCGTTCACCATTTTTGGTGCGTTAACGCATGCGTGTCCATAACGCGAAAAAGGCGAAAACGAATGCGCAAAAGCGAACGCAAAGCGCGAACGCGCAAGAGTCGCGCACACAATCGCGTGCGATAACGCTCGTGATTTTTGTGCGCGATTCCTGTGCGTTGCAGTGTGGCCTCACCCTAGACTCCCTTCTTCTAAAATGTCTTTTTTCCAGTGTGATTAGATGTTAATGAAAAAATCACACGGTCAACTGTTTATATTTCTCAATTTTTTCTATCTTCAACCTGTTTCCCCTGCTGCTTGTGTCTATGTACATACATTGTCCTACTTCATATTTGCATTAATGTCTGTTCCACCTATTAGTTGTCCAGGGCAAATTAATTTCTGCTTACAGGTGTCAGTCATCAAGGTTATAGGTAGCTAATTTCTATAATGATCAAACTGAACAGTGAAATTTAAAGGAGAAAAACAATGCATTAATATATATGGCTTAAACATATTCAGTAATTCCTAACTGATTGTTTGTATCGAAATAAGCAGATCATATTAATTTCGTTGTCACTACTGACAGAAAAATGCATGGCCCCAATATTTTTTTGCAATCAACTTTCAGTCGCAAAATGAATGGGCCCGATGAAGGTAAAACAGCCAGCAAACACTATGGGGCATATTTATAAAGGTTCTTTAACTTTTCGTGGGCGTTTTCGCGGACATTAACGCATAAATCGCGTTTACGCGATTTATAAAGGTCCGAAACGGCCGCGAAAAAGTTACGAAGCGTTAACCTTTCGCGCCGATACTTACCTGTTACCGCCGCTTCTATTTATAAAGCGGCGGTACTGGTTTCGCTCGGCTGTATCGGCTGTTTTACTTCGACACTTGAAGGAGCGAAGTCAGCGATACTACCTCCCGCGGCGGGATGGGCAGGCAACCCGCGGCGGGTGGTCGCACCCGCCCCGGGAGACACGCCACCCCCGCCCACATCCCCCGCGGCGGCAGCGGCGACCACCCGCCGCCGCCGCCACTTCCCAGCAGCCCCTCTCAACTCGTCCCCGTTCCGGCAATCTCGGAACGGGAGGCTAGGAGGGGCTGCGGGAAGGGGCCGAGCAGGTGGTCGCGACCCCCCGCCGCCCCCCCTCCCCGGCAACCCCTCCAGCCCCCCGCCCGGCCGCTCCCGGGGAGGGGACGGGAGGGAGCCGCTGGGGGGGTGAGGCTCCCTCCCGGGCCCTGAGAAGGCCTTTTGGGCTTAGGGGTCCCGCAGCTCGAACCGGGACCCCCCCCTCCCCGCCTATAAGGGCCCTTGCGCACTACAAGTGCCCTTGCGGCTCTGACAAGAGCCTTTGGGCTTAGGGGTCCCGCACTCGAACCGGGACCCCCCTCCCGGCCCTTATAGGGCCCTTGCGCATGAAAGTGCCCTTGCGCTCTTATAAGAGCCCTTTGGGGCTTAGGGGTCCCGCAGCTCGAACAGACCCCCTCCCCGGCCCATAGGGCCTTGCGGCACTTACAGTGCCCTTGCGGACTAATAGTGCCTTGCGGGTCCCGCAGCTCGAACAGGACCCCAGTGCGGCTCTTAAAGAGCCCTTGGGCGACGTCTTCGGGCTGGCGACACCAACCCACTCAGGTCGCCGATGCCAGGCAGACTCACTGCGGCCGACAGTGAGCCCGCTGCACCGCCGGCCTCAGCGGAGCCGATGTTACCAGCCGCTTCTTTCTTCAGCCATCTACTGCGATGGCATCTGAGTTCCTCGGCGGAAAGCTCCTCTTTATATAGGTTTGCAGAAATCCATACCGTTTCTGATTGGTCAATTTTTATCTTGCTTTACATTAACCAATCAGATTTCAGAACTTTCCAGAAATCTGATTGTTAATGTAAAGCAATATTAAAAAAATTGACCAATCAGAAACGATTATGGATTTCTGCAAACCTATATAAAGAGGACTTTCCGCCGCGAACTCAGATGCCATTCAGTAGATGGCTGAAGAAAAAAGAAAGAAGCGGCTGGCAACATCGCTCCGCTGAGGCCGGCGGTGCCAGCAGGCTCACTGGCGGCCGCAGTGAGTCTGCCTGGCATCGGCGACCTGAGTGGGGTTGTTGTCGCCAGCCCGAAGACGTCGCGTCGGATCAAGAACGCCGGCAACATCGGCCTCGTTGAGGTCGCCGGCGCCGCCGGGGGTACCTCTGGCGGCCGCAGGGGTACCTCTCGGGGTCGGCGGCCTCGGCGGAGCGTGGTCGCCGGGACTGGAAGAAAGAAGACGTCGCCCAAGGGCTCTTTTAAGAGCCGCACTGGGGGTCCCGGTTTCAGCTGCGGGACCCCCGCCAACAGCCACTGTCAGTGCCGCAAGGGCCCTTGTAAGGGCCGGGGAGGGGGTCCCGGTTCGAGCTGCGGGACCCCCTAAGCCCAAAAGGCCCTTCTCAGGGCCCCGCTGGAGGGAGCCTCCACCCCCCCCAGCGGCTCCCTCCCGTCCCCTCCCCGGGAGCGGCCGGGCGGGGGGTTGAGGGGTTGCCGGGGAGGGGGTGCGCGGTGGGTGGTCGCGACCACCTGCTGCGGCCCCTTCCCGGCAGCCCCTCCTAGCCTCCCGTTCCGAGATTGCCGCGAACGGGAACTTGGGAGGGGCTGCTGGGAAGCGGCGGCGGCGGGTGGTCGCCGCTGCCGCCGCGGGGGGTGTGGGCGGGGTAGGAGCGGCGTCGGAAGGGATTTTAAGTCCCTTCGCGGCGATACTATACAGTATCGCCGCGAAGGGGCTTAAAATTACCGCAGCACATCGCGGCCGCGATAGGTATCGCGGGAATAGCGCTCGCCGTTATAAATAGCGCGATAGCGCTATTTTCGCGGCCGCGATGTGCGGCGGTAATTTTTTTGCGATATTTCGATTCTTTATAAATATGCCCTATGTTTGAAGATTTGGCGAAAGTCGAATCTATCAAATGTCATATGGCCAGCATTTTACAATTGCAACAAAGTTGCATAATCTATTTTTTTGGGGGGCAAAATTTTTTAATTTTAAGGGCCATGCAAAGCTTTTCCCTGGTCCCTGCATGGGCAGTGAGCTCAAATGGGTTAAATCCCGTGGCGTCACACATACACATACAGCCTCCCCAAGCTAATAAAAGTCTGTCCCAGCCTTCCTGCCTTTGTCTTTTTCTCTCCGTCTGGCATACAACCATCATTCTTTAGCTCCCCCCCATGCCATTGGAGGTCTTTAAGCCTCTCTTTCTCCCAGTGAAGCCCTTACCTCACACTTGCTTAAGATTAAGGGGAACCTCCATTCCAACTGCCTATCTCAATTCTCGCGAGACGTGTGACGCCATCGTGCTCGCCACTTTTCGTGCCAGGAACCAGAACTAGCGAGGATCAATCATGGTGGCTCAGCGTCCCAGCCTGTGTTTGTCATGCTAAAGACACATCTATTACCTGTAGCTGCCGGATTGCTGCTGGATTGTGCTGCTCACAGGGGTTCTGCCTGTATTCTGTGAGTCTTTTCCCCCATGGGAATTTCTATATTATCTCGTACTTTCATATTGTAAACAGCATTTTATTGTCCTTATTACAGTGCCTGCCTATCATGTCTTCACATAAAAGAGACAAATCGGACTTAAGGGTGGAGCAGGATTTCTTAAAGAGAGAGCACAAATTAAAAATTTTCTGCACATAAATAATATCAAATAACCCTATTTGCAGATCATCCAGGAGAGACATCACCCCAGGGAGTGTGCTACATGTGATAACTAGCCATGAGAGGCACAAACTATGTTCCACCTGCATGCCTTCCAGGTCCAAGCAGGGATCATCTGAACAGCTACTTTCCACGAGCTAATTGACATCTTCTCTCCAATCATTCTCAACTCCATGTTGGCCCAGGTATCAGCCATAATTCGTCCAGGCCCCTCAGGCTACATCTCAGTTGGCCCTAATCTTCTGGCAACCGAATATATATATATATATATCCAGGATTTCTTAATGTCCCTATTCCTGCTCACTAACTCCATCCAGTGCAGTAGTACTAAGTAGTGTTATATAAACCCAGTCTCAGCAATCACCTCAGACAGCTGCAGGGTTAATGTTGATACAGTTTTGTATCAATCATTATTAGTTATGCTGCTGTCAATCACAGGGCAGACTGGATCACAGCTCAATTAACAATTAACAGTCTATGTAACAATCCATGTAACAGTCTATGGACACCAGGAGAGGTAGAATAGCAGACTTGCACTGAGCAGACAGAAAAGGGGAATCCAGGCACCAGGAACTTCCCCCAAAACATGCCCCTGCTAAAGATTGCAGAACCATGTTGCCAACACATCAGATCTGATGTTTGCCAATAAAAAATGACTCTACCTCATTTCATGTCCAAAGCACATTCAGGACATCATCCCCAAAGCAAAGGGAACTGCCAGATAGAAGATATTCCATGTCTCAGAACTTTGGGAATACTTACCCACTGGCTCCATCCGACTCTGCATCCTGGGACAATATTCCATGGTGGACACGCCTATTATTAAGTGATAAGGTAGAAATACCATTAAACTAGAGATTAATTGCTAGGATGGGAAGATCACGTAAGAGATACGTGAGAAAACAGACCAAACAATACCAAACCACTTGAGTAAAACTGTTCTGATTTATTGTTACATTACACTCTAATTTATACCATTTACAATTGCTAGCATATTCATATTAATTACATATTTAGTCATGTGATTACATTTACCCAATTAATCGTTAGAATTTAGCTCAGCTCAATCATGAGAGTTAAAACATTCATCAACTTAAATTTGGACTTTAGTGGACTTTCCAACATTTATTGTGCACTTATTATCTTATTATTCAATCATCATTTATGACAGTTATCAATTCTGAGTTGGTCTTATCTTCTCTGTGTAGCTCAAAGATGTCACTAGCTATAATTTAGAAGTCAGAGTGACCCTGCTTGTTAGTAATTATTAGCTTACCATTGCAGAATCTGTGAATCTCCTTTCCCCCACGTCTTATTCTGAATATATAAATTATTGTATAAACTAAATTAGCTATAATTAAGACCACCTTAACAAAAGCATCCAGACCTTCATCTCTAGTCTCTGAACAATCAGCTTCACTCAGAGACCCTATGGATAAAAGGGAAGAATCTTCTCTGAAGAAGATCTACCTATTAGGAGGGGCCCCTTAGACCATCTATTGCCATTAACAACTTGGCCAGAGCCAATAAAATCTGGCTCCAATAACTGGAAGAGGGTATCAGAGTTCCCAGAGATATCTTTCAACTATGATGAAAGACATAAAATGATCAAAACATTTATCTCAGAAGCCTCTATAGATTCAATCAGATTGACAGCCAAGTCCATGGGGGCTTCAGGCAATCTGGCTTAGACAATGAAGGTGGATGCCCAATCCAAATAGGGCCTTGCATCTATTCCCTTTGAGGGAAATATGCTATTCGGAAGTAAAGTAGAAGACCTGATCGAGAAAAACTCTTACTAAAAAGAAGCTTCCTTCATCCAGGCCACAAAGGAATGCATTTTCATCTTCCTCCGCTAACCTCAGAGATGAAAGGCAACATCGACCAGGGAGACCTTTTACCCAAAGAGGTTTATGGAACTCCAATCCAGTCCATTCCTTTCAAAGGGCGGGTGCAAAACCTACATCTCACCAATTATGAAGGTCAGGGAGCCCACCAGTCGAAAGTAGGGGGGCAATTATCCTCTTTCACAGGGCTTGGTTTATTATCTGAAGGACCCAGCGTCAGTAGTAATCAGAGCTCAAGGATATTACCTGGAGTTCCAATCCTTCCCTCCAATAGATAGGTTCCTTTGTTCTATCATCCCAAACCTCACCAGGCTTCCGGTCGGTCTTCTCTAATGCAGAAAACATCCAGACATTTCTGATCTATAGACCTAAGATACCTCAAACATTCTTGCACATTCAAAGATTTAAGATGGAGACCCTAAGATCCGTGACCATGCAACTATCTCAGGGAGAGTGGATGTTGAAAGTGGATATTAAGATGCCTACCTCCATATCCCCATCAACAAGAGCCAACGAAGTATCTCTGCTTCTGTGTATGGGATTTACATTCCATTACAAAACCCTACTATTTGGTCTGGCCACTACGCCCAAAGTAATCTCCAGGTTTTAAGCCCCATGATTGCTCATCTGAGGCTTACAGGAGTTCAGATCTTCTCTACCTGGATATATTCTTATCAAGGTAAGAGATCGGCACCCACTCGAGAACCACAACCTTTTGGTCCTTCAGTGCCTAGAAAGATTGGGATGGATACCGAATCTACAAAAATCGTGCCTCTTCCATCTCAGAGTCTCCTCTTTCTAGGAAAACAACTAGATACTCTGAATATGACAGTGTCTCTCCCACAATCCAAGAGGGACAACATCATACAGGAGATAAGAAGTTTATTGCTCTCCCAGCCTCAACAGCATGGATGAGCCAACATGGCATAGGGAAGCTGAGGCTTCTCTAGATTCGGTCAAGTGGGCCATGTCTCATATCAGAACCATTCCAAATGTTTTTTCTATCCCAGTTCGAAACACAAAGGAGTCCAAACCAACTAATATCCTCTCCTTTTCTGTCAGAACAGAACTAAAGTGGTGGAGGGAGACCAACAACTACAAGCCGATCTGTCTCAGACCACCTCAGTAGAAGTCGATCACGATGGATACCAGCCCCTTCGGTTGGGGAGACACTTTTCAAACCAAGTAACCCAAGGGGCCTGGAGTCAGTCAAATCCCCCAGCATCTCAAAACCAAAGAGAAATAGCGTCTGTCTTCCTAGCACTTCTACACTTTCCACCAGACATAGAAGGGAAGGCAATCCAAATTTGACCACTGTTGCATACATCAACAACAGAGGGGGAACTCGGTGCTTCAAATTATGGAAAATAGCAGGGAGGATTCAATTTTGGGCAGAAGATACCATATTCCTGGTGCAACCAACAAAGAGGCAGACTTCCTCAGCAGGAATTTTCTTTTGTAGGGAGAGTGGAAATTGAACCCTCTGATCTTCAGTCAGATCATTCAGACCTAGGGAATTCCTCCATAGACCTGATGGCCACCAGGTACAACACTCAGATGAAGAGATTCTGCTCATGATACCAAGACTCCAGAGCATTCAAGACAGATGCCTTTTCAATCAAATGGTCATTTCCCCTAATGTATGACTTTCCACCAATAGCCATCATCCCGAAAGTCTTAAAGATCAGAGAAGACAGAGCGAAAGTTATAGCTATTCCCCATGGTGGCAAAGAAGGGCATGGATTGCTTGGGCTCTTCAGATGTGCATAGCCCCTCCAATCAAACTTCCCCAGAGGAGGGATCTGCTTCTCCAAGGGCCTATGGCTCTTCAGAACTCAGAGCATCTCCACCTGACCCGCTGTTGAGACCTCCACCATGAAAAACAGGGGTCTCTCTAATCCCACGATATCCACCTTGAAGGCAGCTAGGAAGCCTCTACCTCCAGAACCTATTACAAGACCTGGGAACTGTTCTGTAGGTGGTGCAAATTGTCTAATCAAGACCCCCTGTTCACTTCAGTGGAGACAGTCACGGAATTTTCTTCATTCAGGTCTGGAAATGAGACTCAGCAAAGCAACTCTAAAGTCATAGGTATTGGCCATCTCAGCCATCACCAATTTCCACTGGCATCAGACCCCCTGATCATCTGGTTCTTTAGAGGGTATCCCACATATGCCCAAAAATTAGACCAAGGGTCCCACCTTGGACTATCTTCAAGAACCTACTTTCGAGCCTTTGGAGGAATGTGATATCAAGTCTTTAACCTTCAAAACTACATTTTTGGTAGCCATCACTTGGCTAGGAAAGTAGCCGAAATCAGAGCACTTCGGGCTTCTGAGCCATTTACAAAATTTCTACCAGACAGAATTATTCTCAGACCAGATGACTCGTTCCTGCCAAACGTAGTGTTGTATTTCCATGTCAACCAGGACATTATCCTTACAACAATGGAAGAAACATCAGAGGGGACCCAGCCATTTCCCCACTCCTTAGACGTGGATAGGGCCCTTAAAGTATACCTCACCAAAACAGAAAATTTCCAAAGGAGGATTTCCTGTTCATTCTGTTTAAAGGCAACAGAAGGGGATTCAGACCAGCCGAAGCCACCATGGCTCAAGACAGTATTGAGCAGGCATACCTTAGCAAGGCAGAACCTCTACACGATAGGGTCACAGCCCATTCTATGAGGTCAATAGCTTTGAACGTTTGAAAATCTCAAAATGCGATCTGAGACCATTTTCGAGTTTCCGGCGTATTTTCGAAAGTTTGATGCTATTTTCGAAAATAGCTCCGTACATTCGTATATTTGTTCCGAAATCTGGATTCAGACAGATCCAGATCCCATCTCTAGTTATAAGTTACTTGGAAAGCAATCACCTATTTCAGAACGTTCGTTACAGCCTCATGCTATAATATATATTGGCCAACTTAATTGGGCTGGTACATATAGGACAATATCTTGCATTTTTGTGAATCAGATGGTGATCTGTTGTGATCGGTGTAACAGCAGGCCAATAGTTTGTTAGCAATGGTTCTTTGTGCAAATATTCTTTGTGCAAAAGTCAGACCGACCAACCAATCCATAGACAATTGCTAATTTGTCGGTCGGGAGCTAGGTTTGGCCCATGTTTGTCTGTGTATTAATTAGGCCTTAAAGTGTATGTACTGAAAAAATAACTTTGCATCATCTTAATCTAAATAAATACATGCGAGTAGCACTTAGAGGTGTGTGTGTTGCTGCATGCCTTCAATATATACGTGTTTGCTTGGGCTCTGACCACTGCAAACTGGATTTCGGGCCTAGGCACTCCTTAATGGCTTTTAGCCAATTTCTTCAAGGTGCTCCCTTCTCAGGTCCTCTACCATGGACCTCCTGCTATACACACAAGCAAAAAAGTTCACGAGAGGGGCACATCTTATAGGTGAATTCAACTCACTTTATTCGATCACATGAAATACACAACGTTTCAGGGACCACAATGTCCCTTTCATCAGGTGTAACCCACATACCAAATGAACACACTTATATAGTAAACCCTGTGATAGACCACACCTCCCTACCCCTGGGGGAGGGGTCCATTCACCCAGCATAATTGCATTAACCACTGTACATCACCAAAAAAAAACTAAAGTCTTAAAGTCCATATTGTCCATAATAAGTCTGTTTCCTTCTCTTTGCAAGTGTTAGGATGAGGATCCGTGAAGTGAAGCAATAATTAAAACAATTTCCAAATTATGGAACCTATACCCAAACATATAGTGCTACCCTTATTCCACCTATACTAGTGCATGGTATAACAAAAAATAATAACGAATAATAACAAATACAATCTACTACCACCATATAAGATTATTTTTTTTAAAAAACCAATATATACAATTGTACAGTATTTTCTTAAGTGTCTATCGTTTTAAGACACTAGGTGGCAGTCTAACACACTTCACTCTGATCTGTATGTTGTGTGAAAACGTTGGCAACATTGTTGCTCTATAAGTTGCTAAACAGAGTGTATGACCCAATCTTTCAATTATAGTAACACACATATCTTATAGGTTACAAACATTCTGAAGGGATTCCACACTCTTATAAGAAGCTATTAAGCCCTGATTCTTCGTTAAGGCCCCATGGTTTCAATGTGTTTAGCCTGTCTATCCATCAGCCTCTCTTTTCAACAGCATCTTATTATCATCTCCCCCTCTACTGTGTTTTTTAACGACTTCCAATGCTTGCCATTTTAACTGGCTTACCCGGTGATTACATTCTGGAAATGTTTACTGATTGGCGTTTCGTGTCTGGAGCTAGTCCCATTATAGTTTTTCACATCTCTTTTATGTTCATAATACGGGTTTTCACGTCCCTTTTTGTTTTCCCTACATATCCCTTCCCACAGGGCATTTTAACAGGTATACTACTCCTTTAGTATTGCACGTGGCGAAATCTCTTAACGGTATCTTTGTCCCCTTGCTGGGATGGTACACAGCATCTCCTTTATAATCGAATTACAATTCCCCAGTTCAGGCAAGGGAATGTGCCCTTTTTTGTTACTTAGAATATCTGTCTTGTCTTAGAAGGGGGCATTAGATCAGCTCTAACCAGATGATTCCCTAAGTTGGATGCCCTCTATATGATAGGAGGGGGTGGGTTTGTGAACAATTTTCCATATTCTGGATCATTTTGTAAGATTCCCCAATGTTTTCTTACTATCTTGCTTATTTGTGTCGAATGGGTGTTATATGTTGGGACGAAGGGAATTTTATCAGATAGTGGCTGGGTATGTCCTATGTGTTCCATCAGTAGATCTTGCCTGTTCATACGCATCACCCTTTTGTTTATATCCTCCAGTTGGTGTCTATTGTATCCTCTTGCTATAAATTTATTGCACTCTCATCCAACCTCTGTTGGCAAATCATGTCATTATCCACAATTCTACGTACCCTTAGTAATTGACTATAGGGTAAACCTTTGATTGTGCTTTCAGGGTGAAAGCTATCTGCTCTCAACATATTATTTCTGTCCGTTTCTTTGACATATAAATCTGTGCATAGTTTCTCTCCATTGTCGTATACTAGTACATCCAAGTAGTGGATACATTTTTTATCATAGGTGAGCGTGAATTTTAATGTAGGATGAACTTCATTAAGAACTTTTCAAATGTTTTAAGTGAGGATAGTTCCCCTTTCCATAAGAAAAAGATGTCATCCACATAACGGACATACCCTCTAGATTCTTACTGAATCTTTCATTTTCCAACACATACTCCTTTCAAATTCAGCCACAAAGATGTTGGCATATGTGGGTGCAAAATGTGCACCCATACTGGTGCCTTGCGCTTGCCAGTAGTATGTGTCGTAAAAACGAAAATAATTTCTTTTGAGGCAAACATTAAGGAGATCCATAATAATGTAAACCTGTTTACGTCATAACCCCAATCCAGTAATGCTTTTTCAACGCTGTTCATCCCTAGATCATGTGGGATGAACGTGTATAGTGATTCCACGTCCAATGAGCATAAGTATGAGTCTTCCTCTAGTGTCTTTAGGGTTTCTATATGTCTTAAGAATTCAGTAGTGTCTTTCAAACAAGTTTTATTACCTTTCACAATAGGTTGCAGGAAATGATCTATGTATTTCCCTAATGGCTCCAACACTGAATTCAGCCCTGACACTATAGGTCGTCCTGGTGGGTGATTAATGTCTTTATGTATTTTTGGCAGCATGTAAAACACAGGAACCATAGGGTGTTCGCTGGATAAGAATTCTTTAGTCGTCTTATCAATGATTCCCTGGTCTAATGCATCTTGTATTAAGGTATCAACCTCTCTCTTAACCTCATGTGTGGGGTCACTTTTTATATTGGTATAGTGTATGGTGTTATGTAATTGCCTATTTGCCTCTTGTACATAAGATGACTTATTCATTATGACCAGGGCTCCCCCTTTGTCTGCTTTTTTTAAAATAATATCTTTGTTGTTCTTTAGTTCCCTTAATGCCTCATGCTCTTTTTTGGACAAGTTACCCTTCTTATGTTTACGCCAGTTGATTTTCATAACATCAGTCATCACCATATTATCAAAAACCTCCAAAGAATTATTAGTAAAGTTAGGTACAAATACAGATTTTTTCTTAAAGGGTGGGGGAGCATGATGCCTGGGTTTTTACTAAAGCACATTTTTAACTTAATAGTCCGCATAAATCTGAACCACTGACCTGACTATTTTCCACCATATCACTGTCAATACTGACCACTGACCTACTATTTTCCCCTTATCAACTGTCAATACTGCATACAGCATACAGCACACCCAAATGTCAAACCATTCCAGCTACAGCAAAACTGTTTACAGAAATGCTAAAAAATGCTAAAATTTTTCAAATTGGATATCTAATGAAATAGGGGCAGGTGGTCACACGAAAGTGGTACTTGATAGTTGGGATGAATACAGTTTCCACTATGGGCAATTTAAAAAACTATCAGGGAGATTCAATAAAAGTTCTTATCGTTTAAAATGTTGCTAATTTTGCCCAAACCAATCAGATGTTATTTAAAGAGCATGTCCACCCCCAACTATAATCCCCCCCAACTACTGGCCCCACCATGTAGTGTAGTTTAATCCTTACCTCACATCCCAGCTCCATAGGGTTTCTCCTGTAAACCCCCCCCCCAAGTCTCAAAACTAACCACCAGGAGGATAGCAGGTCTCTGCCTGCTATCATGCCTCCGGTAGATATTGCCATGCCACTGCAGCCCTTCTCCCCCCTCCCTCCCCTCCCCCTCCCTCCCTCTCCCTCCCGTTCTACTATCCCTCCCCCTAGCATTAATCCCCCTTAATATTATGCTCCCCCATGTCCCCCAGCCCCAACCGCATGGTTTTTTTTTCAAAAGCTCCCCAAACTCTTACTTACCTCTCGCTTTCCTCCGCTGCACTGATGACCGGCAGCCACGTCCGTGATTGGCTGCCGCTCAGCCAATCACAGACGCGACTGCCGGTCCCGCCCCTCTGCTTGCATTCTCGCAAGCAGAGGGCCGGCAGTGCGGCGGAGATCGAGGGGAGGTAAGTAAGAGTTTGGGGAGCTTTTTTGAAAAAACGAAACATGCGGTTGGGCTGGACATGTGGGGAGCATAATATTAAAAAAACGATTTCAGGGTGGACATGCCCTTTAAATTTGAAGCTAACATCTGATTGGTTGGGGCAAAATTAGCACCATTTTAAAGATAAGAACTTTTATTGAATAACCCTGTAAATTTCCAGTGTACATACCTTTTAATGCTGTGACAGACATGTGATTTTGCACATGACTGGTGACAACCCAGGTCGGACAAACAAACCATGTCCAACCAAATGGCCATACACATACAATTATCGTGCGTAACAGACGTTTATCAGGCACTTGTTTGTTGCCAGTCGCATCAAAATCGCACGTCTAAACTTAGCTTTACATTTTGGTTTTGACTGAAACCGAAAAATGCAATGAAACAGATTGCCCATAGGAATGCTGTTAGTGTTCACACATCAGAGTTGCGATGTAGTGTATTAAAACTGCATGTAGCATTTTTATGCAGTAATGGCTATGTTAACCTTTGAATACAATGGCAATGTCAACATACAATGCTGAGGACAATGTGCAGAAATGCTGTGCGTTTCCCCCCTGCAATGTGCGTGGCCTACTGTGAATGTGGTCTAATAAAAAAATGGTACCAGACCCTTATCATGCAAAAATAGATAATTCAGATTGCACACCAGTCTTAAGCAAAAAGTGTGTTTATTAACATGTGACGTTTTGGTGTCTGTGCGACACCTTCTTCAGACTTACAACTTGATGAACTCACAGCCATAACTGAATGCTAATCCCCTAGCTGCCTGCTCTGAGCATGTGCAAGCTCATAACCACCTCACTAAATGCAGTGGACATGAAGAAATATAGCCATTAACACACAGGTATGATAGCTCACCATCATACATTGGAATCTTTGTATAGGGTTATCCTTGGGTGGTCAGTGGCCTTATATGGCTGATAAAATACTGATACATCAGACCCAATGGGAACTGCCTATATATGTAATGTGAGCTTATCACTTATTTTTGCTTAGGTTAACGTTATATAGTATTTTGGTTATAAATAGAGATGGCTGAAACTCACCAGTTTCATTCCGTTTTCGGATTCCTGGATCTTGGAAAATCCCGAAGATCCGAAAATCCGAAACCGGAACGAATTTTCGATAATTTTCGGATGTACAGAGCTATTTGTACGAACGTTCGAAAATTCTTAAAAATACGATCTGAGACCATTTTCGAGTTCCGGTCGTATTTTCGAGGATTTTTGAATGTTTGATGCTATTTTCGAAAATAGCTCATACATTTGTAAATTTGTTCCGAATCCCGAAATCTGGATTCGGACAGATCATTCGGATTTCAGAATCAAGGAGTTTCGTGTAGGATCCGGTCCCATCTCTAGTATAAGTTACTTGGAAAGGCAATCACCTATTTCAGAGCTGGACACAGAACGTTCGTTACAACCTCATGCTATAATATATCATTGGCACACATCAAATAAATAAGGAGCAAAAATATGCAGTTACTCTCTTTATGTTCCTTTGACAAATGCATGTGCCCAGAACCACAGCATTATACCATGCACTATAGACTAAAGGTGCCCATACACATTAGGGCATTGGAATCTGATTGTGTATCTGCCCAATGCGCAAATCACAGAAACGATGGCCCCATACGATAAGCGTTCATTGAGCCCATACATCCCACAATATTGTTGCCTCCCTATACTGTAGTACATTTTCTGTTCGGATCAATAGGTTTAGATGCCAACAACAGTAGTTGGTCTGCTCACGATGTATCCATACACATGAATGATGTTCAAAAAATCCAGTTGGATACTTTGGGATTGCTGAATAATGTCCATGTGTATGGCCACCTTAAGGTGAGTTTTTTTCAGGCAATTTCTCTTTGAGATCAGCATGACAGGTATTAAACTTTCACTGGCCAGAATGTGTACATTGCATTTTGACCCGATCCCAAACCATATGTGATCACTGTTTTTTGATGCGTTTCGTTTTTTTCTGTGCAGATTGGTTGGGAGAAAGAATTTGGATACATTAGCCAGAATCTTAGAGGAATGATTCGTATACTTCCAGATTTTCCATTTACCCTATGCCACAGTTACTATCATTCATACAACAAAATGACTTATTTGATCTGTAAACTGATAGTATCAAGTTTTTTTCACTACCTACAAAGAGTCAATGTAAGTTTAAATGTTTAATATATATATATATATATATATATATATATATATATATATATATAATATAAATTATGGACTGGGACATAGTTAAGGTAGATTCTTGGGACACAGGCTACAATAAGAAAAACACAAAGGGGCCGATTTCAGCTATAGCAGCTCTGGATACATGAGCTTCAAAGTCAAATATTGGTCTCCTAGACAAAAATAGCGAAGTGCAATTTAATGATTGCATTGCCACCTAGTGGCAAATTTTATGAACTGCAAATTTAATGAACAACACTGAAGAATTACCAAAATTACCAAAGTTAGGAATCTGAAATTTGTTAGACTAGCCTCAAATGCTAAATCATTGGATTATTTTGATGTATTATTAGTTTGTTGTTTTGTTGTTTTAATTAAAAATGATTTATGCCTCATGACATAGAAACCCACCTGAACATTTTTTTAAGTAAAATATTACTGTATTAAATGGTTTTGTTACTAAAATATTTATAAAATAACTGGCTTTATAAATAAAAAAATTCTAATAAAACCACATCTATTCTTCATTTGTTCTCTAGCAGGGTCCTGGAACACATTTTCAACTGTAATTGTGAGAAACATTGACAAGCAGAGATATCTCCATGGCCTGTGAAGGGCTGCTGCCTTGCCATCCATTGCCCAAATATTAGAAAGGTTGTTGTACTTAAATAGTAATAGAAGTGGAATAAAGACATACATCCATTTAGTCCAACCTTTACACCCTATACTTTAACCCTACCTAACAGTTGATCCAGAGAAAGGCAAAAAAACAGATATAAATGGGGGGGGGGGGGGGGGGGAGATTCCTTTTCTGATCGGAAAGTATCCCTGGATCAACCAGAACTATAGTATATGTAGTAAAACCAGTAATTCTCAATAGTATTTAGTTCCAGAAACTTATCCAGCTCACTTTTAAAGCTATTCAATTAATTTGCCATTACCACATCTGCTGGAAGACAGTTCCACAGTTTCACTGTTCTCACTGTAAAGAAACCTTTCCTAACCTGAAGATGAAACTTCTTTTCTCTAGTCATAAAGGATGTCCCCCCACGTCCTCTAATATGACCTATTAGTGTACAATGCCCCAAAGAGATTCTTATATGGCCCATTAATATATTTGTATAAAGTGATCATATTCCCACGCAAACGTCGCTTTTGCAATGAAAACAGCCCTAACTTGTCTCATCTCCCTGCAACTGATTAAAACAATATATGACTTGCTTCTGTAGCTGTTTTATACACAAAGATATAAATCTGTGTGGTGTGATAGTGTAGTCCAGTATTACTTTTTTGCAAAATAACAAAAATGTAAGTTAAAAAATCTGAGGCACACATTTGGCTCTTTGAAGTCACACTAGTGTGCCCCAGCACAACCTTTGAGAAACCCATCACAATTTTACTTTCTCTACAATGTGTTTATTAATACGAAAAAAGACACAGTGAAAAAACACAAATTTGTCTTGCTCTGTAGCTTTACATTACAACTCAATATCTGTACTAGATCTTCTACCAAGGCCTGATACACATCCGCCAATTTTGACCTCATATTCCTGACCAACAGTATACCCACCAATAAACTAATTGTTGGTCACTAATAAAAGCAGAAATAAAAGAAATGCTGATATTTCAGCCCAACTGTTGCCTTGAAGAGCAACTAATCAGACAAAATTTACCAAAATCAACATTTTGATGGAAAAACAAAGAATATTGATCATGGTGAAGATTTTCAATTATATTTTGAACCAAAGGACCAATATGTCAGACTGGGCCGGTGGTTGGGTCGAAATATCGTCTTGTGTGTGCCTTGCTAAATGCAACATATAATTACATTTATTCTGATAGTGTGGGAAGGACTGCAGGAAATGTACTAAATGGCTTTAAAATATGTGAGAAATTGTGAAACGCCTTGGTGTATTTTTACATTGGTAATTTGGTTACCTTGACTGGGCTGGTAAACAGAAGGTTTTATGCTGGCAGTAGTTACTACCCTTGGCTTGGCTGCTGGAGCTGCAGGGGCCACAGGGGCAGCAGGTTCACTGTAGCATGCAGGGGCCACAGGGGCAGCAGGTTCACTGTAGCATCCAAAAGGCACAGGACCTTTAGTAGTTGTTGAAGAAAATGCTTGACTAGACAAACAGAAAAGGAAAAGTGAATATTATTTTACATTAATGACAGTGAATGTTTATTTACTTACAATGCTATTCATAGGGCAGCAATTTTATCAACAATATTTTGCTTTACTTTGCATATGCCCAATCAGGTTTGACAAAATAGTAAGAAAATTCATGCAACAATGACTACATAAAGGAGCATGATTAGTTCTCTTTTTACGCCAGACTTCACAACATACAAACATATGTAAAATAGTCTAGTACCTCCTGGAAAGGTAAGTGAAGTAAAGATCCGTACTAACCAGTGCTGCATAAAAACTTTTTTTGGTACACGCCTAACGTGTTTCAGACTAAACAGTCCTTAATCATGGCCTATGATCAATCTAATTGTAAATTCCTGGACACTTTTTTGTTATTTTGTGTATTGGAAAACAATAGAAATAGATAGCACCTTCTAGTAAGTAAAAGAACCTATTTCCAGGCTAGAAAAGCGCTTAAAAAATGCATTAACGTCACCTCCAACTTAAAATGTTTGCAAAAAATCTAATTTTCCCTGCTTTATAAAGAGTGCTTTGTTTTTTGCAAAGTTTAACTCAATGTAAAATGTCTTAGAGATGTGTAGCAAAAATGTTTTTGACCAGCAGAAAAAGTGATAAAAGTCAACATAACGCTGCTTTATTACTTGTACTAATAAGAAAAAAGCTCCAAAAATGGAACAATTTTTTTTTGCCGCTTTATAAATATTCCCCTAGGTGAGCCAAATTATTTAGTTAATAGTTTACTTTTGATATTCCTAACCAACAGACTACCTTTGGTACTGATTGGTAGTCTATTGGTTGGTAATAAAAGCAGAAAAGCTGATATTTCAGTCCAACTGGTCACATATATCATTATATCTGGTGGGAGAGAAAAAAAGCTGCACAGTCATTGTTTTACAGTAGGCCCTGACACTTAATCATACGTATTAAAACACAAAGGATTAATGAAAAATGACTAATGTGGCACAATTTATTTTTTTTTTTACCAATTTTGGCCAGATTATCATTTAAAATATTACACCAGGTGGCTGGTTGAGCTGAAAACCATAAGTTTGTACTGATAACCATACAGTTTAATTAAAACTTATTAATTATATAGAAATTATAAGTGTATATATGAAACATTTTACATTTCTATTTTTTGTAACAAAATGCAGGAATTACCTTGTTTTTGACTGGAAGCTGGCAGTGTAGGATGATTGTTGATGGAGGCTAAAACAGGAACAAAGTTTACTTCTGTTACATTATATTCAGTGGTAAGTTTCTGTGGTTCAACTAGTGAAGTAGTAACCATGGAAGTATCAAACATACAGTACACCCTACTTAGCACTCCATACAGTACACCCTACTTAGCACTCCATACAGTACACCCTACTTACCACTCCTTTTATATCAAGTCCTTCATTTACTAATCCAAAAACTTTTATTAAAGATGGGCACCATGTTAAAAGTAAGGTAAAAAAATAAATAAAACTGTTATAAAACTAAAAAACAAGTAAATGATCAACAACATTACCTTTATCATGATTCATGTGTCCTTTTTAGGTTTTATAGTAATAATAAAAACAGATCTATTACAATAATATTGAGATATTTAAATATACATTTGCTTGGGATGATCATTAACAAGTATTGTTGGTAATCATAATTTTCAAAATGGTACATCTCTCTCTCTCATTTTGGGACATTCCTGTGTTTTAGTGGAAAAAAGAAAGCTTTACCAAATCATATTTTAAAAAACTGCAGTTCATAGTTTTGCATGCAACTTATGCTCCCTGGTTCTTAACACAGAGAGAGATTACACACCAAGTGGCATAGGGTACTACATTCAGATGCCATCCCTTCCCTTTCCATGGTTTACTGTAGAAGCCAAAAAAAACAAAGAAAAAAGAGATGTTGATCCTGTCAATGGTTAGGCAAGAAACTAGGTTTCCAAATTATAAATATAGCAATGCAATCTGTTTTCCAATTACAAAAGTCTTCTTCTCCTTTAAGATTTAAATACGTGAAAATGATGTTTACAGGATAGGACTGGTGAGGAGTAGGATGTATTTGTTGACAGTTAAAACATTGTATAATTTTGTAATCTGCATGTCTACTACATAAGTCTCACAACTAGTCATTGGCTATAAGAAATAAAATACATACAATGCATACATACATTGGCTTACCAGACTGCCTTTGTATGTGCAAATGAATGGCCCAGACTGAGGAACATTGTGCAAACATTAGCAGATGCATCAATAAGACTTAATGTTCAACCTTGAATTGGCCTAATTTTAGGACAGTGTATGGTCATTAAATCAAATTATACCAATTATTTTGACTCAAGCAGAGTCAAAATCTCAAGTCAGAGTCTCAAGCAGAAAAAAAATGTTTCTAGTTACTAGGAAATGCCCAAAAAGCTTTCCCCCCCAAAAAAGCTGGATAAATAATCTATTCCATATTTTTTAGAAAATGAAGGTTCTAGCATTTGCAGTATTTCATAGATTTTTCCTGGTAATTCTCACCCTTTACTTATCTCAAAAAGTATACTATAAAAATGGGGTAGATAAAATGTATCCATTTGAAACTTATTTTTTTATTAGCTATTGCAATTGTTATTATACATAAAAAAACGCAGATGATGGTGAGATGTTCCTTACTAAAGGTTTTCACTGCACAAACTATTTAGCAAAATGTAAGGCCAGATTCTGTTTGAAGAGAAAACATTCAATCTAGCCCATAGCATTTCTACAATGAAGAGAAAACAAAGAACCACATTCAATCTGATGAAAAAGCTTTAGATTCAAGCAGAACCAGACTATCCGAAAGGCAACCTCTGCTCCTGCCTAGGGCCCAGTAAATTCTACAGAAGCACAAACACTATAGCAGTCCTTACAGTCCTTGCAAAAAAGAGAGTCCCAAATATTAATTTTAACAAAAACATTTCTTAAATAGCTAAATTATCTAGGCCATGTTGATATTTATATAACATATTATACTTTCTCATCAAATTGAATCTGTCTTTAGGTTTCATAAGATGATTTTTTTTTTTTTTTGGTTATAGCAAAATGAATGGATAATGATGTTGAAAAAATTTTTGCCAACAGAAAGTTGTTAGCTTATATTAACTTAGCAAAGGTAATGAAAAGCTTAGTGGGCCACCTCAAATTTGAAAACAGCACTAAAAACTCACAAGCTGTAGGAGACTGCACATTCCCTTAAAGGATATGGAAGTGTGCATTTCTGTAATGAGCTACAGCCTCACAGCACTGAAGGAAGAAGAGGGTTAATATCTAGCCTACTGTAGTAGCTGTACCTCTTGTATACTTTTCTTGGAAGAAATGAGGCAGCATATCTTTTTTGTACATTTTTCTTCTTGAGCAGAGGTGAAGTTGTGAATAAAGGAGAAATATAAAGGGCTTCCAGAGCTGGTGGTAGCATGGGAGATTTATATTTTTGTCTACCCAGTGAAAACAGTTTTAAAAAAAAAAAAGAAAAAAAAAAAGGCAAAAGTCAGTTGATGCTGTTGTGACACAAGTGTGCTGTGTAATACCATATTATATTTAAAAACACCAGTGAAATTGTACACTTGTTTATAAAACACACAGACAAAATCATTTAAGTTATAGAGCAGTAGTGGAAAAGATCACTTTAGACAGTGATGTTATTCATTTATTGTAAATTCATTAATTTCCTAAAAAGATATTAAAAGATGTTTAGAAACTTGTAGAAACGAAATATTAGCACAGCTTATTTTCTGTTTATCAAAGGGGGTACACTGACAAAATGTTCCCATTACTTGAAAGGAATCCTACCATACAAGTTAACTAGCATGTATCAGTCTTGTGCTCTGTTTCAATTTTTAAATTGAGAAAACAGAAATAAGAACATCACATGCCATTTTTATAACTATCACTAATTAGGAGGTGGTTACAAACATACATTATTGGACTTATTTTGGCAAAATCAAGAATACTTTGACTGATGACTTGAATTTGACTTTGAATTAATGGAGAATTGCGACTGTACCATCAATCCTTGAGATGGGTCATTAGGTTTTTTCAAGTGTATTGCCTGTTGTCTGTGTTACTGTGTTACCAAATTCTTTCACAGCTAGTAATTACAGATGGCTAGGTTTCGTTCCGTTTTCGGGTTTTCGGAACGAAAATCCAAAAATGTAACTTAAAATCAGGACTTCGGAGCGCGTTTTTGATTTTTATCGAATGTTCTAGGCTATTTTCGAAAATAACCTTGAACGTTCGACAATCACGGAAAATACGATCGGAAACTTGAAAATACTTTCCTATCATATTTATGATGATTATCATACATTCTAGGAATTTTGGAAAAGCCTTGAACGTTCGATAAAAATCGAAAACGCGCTCCGAAGTCCAGAAATCTGAACGATCTCAGTGTAATACAGTAGTTATGAGTTTCAAATCCTCTTTTGACACTAGTCCATCATATCAATTTTTTTTCTACCACTTGCTGTGGGCTGCTTTTTACAATGGATAAATTATCTGTTGTATTCAATTAGATCAACTGGACTTGAAGTTTAGTTCTTGAAGACGTTTTGCTAGTCATCCAACTGGCTTTCTCAATTCAGAATGACTTGTACAAGAATCTGTGGCAATTATGTACCCTGGAAAATCCCAATTAGTATATCACAGCCAGGTGTTAAGGGCGTGATTGCATAGTGGCTAAGAGGTGTTATAGGAACGCCCAGGGTAAGGTGTCAAAACAGCATTGTACGTGGCAGACAGTTGGTGTCGAACCCCCCCCACCTCTATTTAGGCTTGGTTTCTTTATTTTCACATAAATGGCCTCCTTGACACCTCTCTTCAACCAGTCATGTTCCTTGCCAATATGTTAACATTACAATCTTCAAAGGTATGTCCTTTATCCTTAAGATGCAGGTACACGGCTAAGTCCTGACCAGAGGAATTGGCTCTTCTGTGCTGGGCCGTACGTTGATGCAGTTGCTACATCAGAGCATTCTTCACTGCACTGCACTGCGTATATGATGTCGCTTTTCTTGTGTTTCGGTATTGGGTCTTTCAGATGTACCAATTGCTGCTTCAGTGTGTTGTTTGGTTTAAAGCAGACAGAGATACGGTGTTTTTTGAAAATTCTTCTTAATTTCTCGGAGACCCCTGCTACATATGGGATGACCATGTTCTTTCTCCTGTCTTGCTTTTCCCTTTCACTGTTGGTATACCTGTTCTTTTCTTTCCTTCTACTTCTTTTTACAAAGGCTAAGTCTGGATATCCACAAGTTTTAAGGGCTCCTCTGAGATGTTTCATTTCTTTAGCCTTTGCCTCTGCTAGTGGGGATGTTATCTCCTCTGTGTTGCAGGGTTCTGATGACACCCAGCTTGTGATCTAAAGGGTGGTGGGAGTCAAACATCAAATACTGATCTGTGTGTGTTGGTTTTCTGTAAACCTCTACTTCCAGTTTACCATTCTCCCTGACTTCTACCAAGCAGTCCAAGAAAGCTAGTTTGTTGTTTTGTACCTCTTCCCTTGTAAATTTGATGTTTTGGTCTACCACATTAGCTTGTACTTCCTTCTGGTGGATTTTAACCCAGGTGTCATAGAAAATAAAGAAACCAAGCCTAAATAGAGGTGGGGGGGGTTTGACACCAACTGTCTGCCATGTACAATGCTGTTTTGACACCTTACCCTGGGCGTTCCTATAACACCTCTTAGCCACTATGCAATCACGCCCTTAACACCTGGCTGTGATATGCTAATTGGGATTTTCCAGGGTACATAATTGCCACAGATTCTTGTACAAGTCATACTGAATTGAGAAAGCCAGTCGGATATAACTTGCAGATTTTAAGGAAAAGAATTGTAGAAAGGTTTGGGCACACAGTCATATAGTATATAGATATTTTAGTCCAAATGACTGCCAGTGCCACAACAGAAATATCGGTGGTAATTTTTGTCACTATTGGCCGGTGTCATTTAAACTTTTGTTTTTATCAGATGATAGTTTGATTAGACTGGCCGATAAAGTTTGGGTGATTGCACGGCCTTCAATGGACCACACGTTCAGTCACCTCAAAATGTCATCAGCTGTACTTCTATGTTTGATTACTGATCTATTGACCAAACTATCCTAGCAGTCAGTCGATTCGGTTGAAATATCAGACTGTGTGTATAAAACCTAGTATATGCTATAGTTGAACAGAACCAGGAAGCAGTCAGGAATTGACAGTGTGGCCACTGTGGATCACACAAAAGGTAAATATCTCTTCATTCCTGGTTCCACAGAAATTGTTTGAAGAACAGAGAACAGAATACATGGCATAGCTCCTTAACCTCCTGGTCTTCAATCAATAGATTCAAAGAATAGTTTACTTTTGCAGTGAACTATTCCTTTAATGACTTTCTACAAAATATAATAGCCAAGCTCTTTTCTCTTCACTTCTTACTCTTACCCCCTCCTGTAAAGAAATAAGCCCACTCCACATGATATTACATTACTATTCCTTGTTATCCATAGTAGACCAGGTATTTGGAGGTGTTGGGAAAGTGTCACTAGAGTCCTGCTGTTTCCCTCTTAATTCATTTTACATTTCTTAAAAATATTAAGACTGACACACACTTCAAAACTTACAGCTTTTTTAATCACCTCTTTGTAAATTTCCCCATTAAACTCATTATAGGAATGTAAAGGCACTAATCATATGCAATGGTCTCTCCCAGCAACTGAAAATGAAACAAATTTATTGTTGAGGTGCACTTCTTGTTCAAACAGAGCAAAAACTTGCAATCTACGAAAAAGTAGGAAGTCCATGAGCTAGGAAAATAAATTAAGGTTAAAGGTTCTTTTTCTCCTAGAACTCTAGAAGCAAAATGTCAATTTATTTATTATTACACATTAAAAATAACTAATCTTGTTGTAGGTATTTATATGTAAGCACAAAAGAGGGAAACACAGAAGCAAACATATACCTAGACTGTGCAGAAATTGCAGTTGATATAGTGGATGCTGCTATGGACATGTTCTTTGATCCTGGGTAGGATGCAGTTTGTGAAGCTGTTGGTGTTCTGCAAATGACATAGCATAAGCATGAGACAAAACAATCATATGAAGCAATCATGTTCTCTTACGAGGCATTATAAGGCAGTGTAAATGAAATGCAGGCCTTGCTTTAAGCCAGTTACTTACTCAAAAACATAACATTAACATAGTTTAAGATGCTGTTTTACTGACAAAATAACGGAAATTTTAAAGCCTCAGGTAAAAAAATTGTGGTTAAATGTAGCCTTTAGCTAACGATATTGGAAATCTATGGAAATAATTAGATCACAAAGACCGCTGAAAGGCTGGGAGGGGGGGTTGGTTGGAGGCTTTTTAACAGTAGAACGGCATTTTAAGTGCAAGGGTTAGTCACAAGTGGTTATGACAAACATACAGAGAGGTTTATTTACATTATCAACAAAGTAAGTGTAAAACCCACCTTACCCGATGTAATATCGGGTTAGAATAAAATTTACTGTGTATTAGTGGCCCTACGCCATTTTTTATCAATGCCACAGGCACCAATGCATTAAACAAAACATTACGTCTTTGCACCTTAACTGACTGGGATCCCGCGATGTAGTAAACTTTGAAAAGTGATAACTGCATTGAGGGGTTTCGGGCAGGTATGTAATGTTATTGTGCAATATTTAAATTTTTTTTTTAATTTGCAACGAGGGCTACTAAATATATTACCAGTCTGCAAAAATTTAATGGAACCTTTTTTTTGCACACACCCAACTGTAATATATTTGTAGTTGCAGCACTCTAAGCTACCCAAAATCAAAATACTTAACTTATTCTACAAGGTCCATGATCTCTGCTGAACCCAGCGATCTTCCTTCCACACTGCTTTTGGTAGGATGCGCTAGTGCAAGGTGCAAGAGAGAAGAGAAAAATCTTGAGGGTTTCCAAACTTCATGGACTTCGTAGAAAGGGGTATGTATTTAGATCTTGGAGATCTTGTGTGGTGCTGCATGTGTTTCGGAGTGTGATAGTGTAGATGAGCAATTAAAAGGTATGGCTACACCTTGTTTAGATATAATTAAAACCATTGTGAACGGGTGGCATCATTATAACAGACCAGAGATCCTGGCTTGGTTTATTGGGAGCTCTACAGCTACAGCCAAAAACCAAAGTTTAGATTTTCCCGATGTATTGTACATAAATAGGCCTAAAATAAAATGCTATAATAAGGTATGTAAAGGCAAAGTAAGTTATAAAACAGGAGGCAGTAAATACAGCAACATTGCACAGATTACCTTGAGCTGGAAGGCGAGAAAGAAGGCAAGGCAGAGGTGGGAGCAGCAGCAGGTAGCGGTGACACTGGGTGGGGCTCAGTGTAAAGTTCAGCAGAAGCATTTTGATATGCAGAAGCAGCTGGAACATGCTCAACGGGGCTACTGTGTAACCAAAATATTTAATAATGTTTTTTTACTGATATAACTCCCCAAATGTTAAAATACTATCGGTTACCATTTATTGCTTTGCCTGAGAACACAAAGCACATTTTATATATTAAACAAGCAATGTTTTTCTTTTATACCTGTCTAACATACATACTTTTAATATAATAAAGGAAGTGAGGAAATAAGATGGACAACTACATAGATTTCAATTAATGTATGCTATGCATATTGTAAAAATGTGCAGTTATTCCCCTGCGTAGTGTATATTTCAAATACTTGGAGAAACCATTAAATAATTTGTCCTGGTCTTAAAAAACATGGTTGACAATGATGTCATGAAGTTATGAACAAACTTTACATTATTATTATAGTGTTATTATACATTATGGTGTCAGTCAAATTCATAGCACAAATGGTTGTTAATTTATTTTCTTTCATATAAGGGTAGTTTTACAAATGGTAAGTTCCAAAACAACACAAGCCCCAGATAATTCACTTGGATGTGATGAGTTGTAAGTAGCCAGGCATGTCACATGATGTAATAATTTTTGTGACTACTGATAAAATGATTTTTGTGACTAGTAAACAATAGAGATGTAATGTGGGTTCAATTAGAACCCAGTTTCGAATCGAATCTGAGGGTTTCGAAGTCCCGACGAAACTTTCGGAACTCCTGAATTTCACGGAACCCTGAATTTTTGATTTTTACCGAAATAGATAATGATCTAAAATAGATAATTATCAAAAATCGAAAGTAGATAATATCGAAAATTTAAAGTAGATAATTATCAAAAATCGAAAGTAGACGATTTTCGAAAATCGAAAGTAGACGATTTTCAAAAATCGAACTTTTGAAATTTCCAAAACTTTTGAATATTCGAAAACGAAACTCAACAGTTTCGAACATCTATAGTAAACAACACACATATATGTAAATATCAAGAGTTAATATTACGTACTCACAGGCATACATTTCAGCTTATAAACATTTTTAGTTAAAATGTGTTGATTATACTGTGATAAATATTTTTTGATAATGGAGACTAGATGATTGAAACTGGCAAGTTTTGTTTTGATATCGGTTCCACAGAAAATTCCGAAAATCTGATTAAATCCGAATTTTTAGAAATTTCGATTTCTATCAGTACATTTTCAGAGAGATTAAATAAAAGTTCTTATCATTAAAAATGGTGCTAATTTTGTCCCAACCAATCAGATGTTAGCTTTCAAATGTTAAATAATATCCGATTGGTGGGGCAAATTATCACCATTTTTGACAATAAGAACTTTTATTGAACCTCCCTGTTTATTTTCTATTTATGTAATAATACTTGATCCAAGCACCTAGATAGTTAAATATATATGGGAACTTTTGGAGTTCAGTCTGTTACATAATGCAACACAACAGCATGTAGAACTCCATTCAGTAATGGAAAAACATGTATATTTAAAACATGTATATCCTGACATTCCTGTAGATATTACTATTCAGTAAATGAATATATAATAAATATTTTTCCTTACTTAAAATGCTATGGATTATTCAAATAATCTCATAATCATATAAACTTAAGTGTATTTAAGTGAACCAGTGAAAGTCACAGGAGACAAGAAGAATTGGATTAATAACAAGCATTTTAATTTTTTAACAGCAGCAAACTAACCAGTTACCCTTTACAGGTAGGAATAGGATGGCATAATAAAAGTTAAGTTTTATCGTGATGGATAACCTTTTACTTTAGCTCAGATGCAGTAAATTGCGCATGTGATGTGTAATTGCTCCACTAAGAGGGGGGAAACACGTTTTGTTTTCATTAATCAAAAATAAACAGTGATGAATCATTCACAAGTGTTTTCTGCATCATTGTACATTTCAGGTAATTATGTTGCACTGCACAGGCAGGGGTGTATCTCTAATAAGGAGATACTGGAGATGTTTGAAACCAGCAAGTTTTGTTCCGTTTCCGGGTCTTTGCAATTTTAAATATGTGAATTTAAAAAAAAAAAATGTCATACATAGAAGACAATGGAAAAAAAATTGGAAAAACCAGAGTAAAATAAGGGTAGTAAAAGCATGGTAAGTTAGAGTAGATGGCTCAGGCACCTGGGTAATGGTCTGGGGAATACATACAAATCACCCAAATGTAAAAAAACAGCCCTTCTGGTACATGCAAGCTATTTTTGAGTTTCCGGACGTACTTTTGAGGGTTACATATCAGGCTACTTTTGGTAACCTTCGAAAGTAGCCTTGTATATTCGGTAACCCTTAAAAATACGATCAGAAACAACTTTTGAGTTTCCAATCCTACTTTTGAGGGTTACCGAATATAGGAGGCCATTTTCGAGGGTTACCAAAATTAGCCTTATATGTAACCCTCGAAAGTACTGCCAGAATCTGCAAAATAGTTTCCAATTGTACTTTCGAAAGTAGTTACGATAACCTTCAAAAGTATGTATCTAAATTTCCTCCAATATAATTGGAGGTGGAGACGGACCTCTGGTCGCAGAACGCCCCACATAAGTTTCCGAGCAAGAGGGACACCCTGGTGGAACAGAGAAACAGCAACTGGTAAAGTACTGGAATTTGAACTGTTACCTGTTCTTCTAGTGGAAGAGGGGTGGGTCTTGAGCCGCCTGTTGTCTGGACTATATATCTAACTGCTTTTGAGAATCATCCATAAATCGGAAGTTTTGAAATCTGAAAATTTCAATCGGATCTGAACTGGGAGTTCCGTGGCGGATGCAGGTCTGGATCACATACCATCTCTACCTGGTACCTAGCCTTGTTTACCGAATCCTCGAAAGGAGCTCTATATTTTCGAGGGTTACCGAAAATATGGAAAGTAAGATCTGAATGTTCCAAATGGTTCAGAAATCTGTTTGAATCAGACCTTAATTTCATCTCTAGTGTTGAGAGGGTCATTTTTTGAATATTTGTTTCAGGCGGGATAAAGTCAGAAACACCCCTGTGTACAGGAGTAACCTTTAAAAAAATCATTTTAAAAAAGAATTAGGCTGGGTACACACCAGCCAATATTTTTGTCCAACCGACCGATTCACAGCACTTTCGGTCGATCGGCCGAAAATATTGGCTGGTGTGGGCGGCCGCGACCGACATTGTTCGTTTGTCCGGATCGTGCATGTCGGAAAATTCCAATCAATCGTGTGGTTCCCTATGGGAACCGCATGATCGATCATTGGCCGCGGCCGAATTTGCCACGACGGACGGACATTTGTCCCAGCTGAGCGCTCGCTCGGGACAAAAAGTCCCTCCGTGTTTACCCAGCCTTACTCATCTATCTGTACACTTCACTTTTTTAATGATATATGACTCCTCTGCACCTCAGTTTGTATGAACTAGAACATTTTCTGCACATTTCTATCTGTTAAACATAAACATAGTCTAATGCACATCACATGATTTTTATCTTGTGTTGATTTTCAAAATCAACTATTTATTTACTATGCTCTGTTTCCAGAGGCTACCAAATGTCACATATTAGAAGCCCCCTTGTATAAAAGCACTTGAGGGGCAATGTGTGGAGAGACACTTTATAGCTGCCATTTGCTCCAGTAATACAATATACCGAGCCAATTGCAGCTCTCCTTACATTGCGAATGGGTTTGCTGGTGTTAAAGCAAACTTACAGGTTCATTTTCATTAAAGAGCAATATTAGTAAGAGTGAGTTCCCTAACTGGACAGCTTACCTGTCAGAATCACACACCATTATCTGGAATTTTACCATGAGAACATCCAAACATGTTAGGAGATTATCAAAACTTTCAAGCTCCAAAAGCATGTTGGTTAGGAAGTTAATTTCTAGCACTTGATACCTTTTATAACTGGATTTAATAGGGGGTGAGAGTTTGGGCACATTATGACCAAAGCTGGTGTTTTTTCCTGGACTTGTATTGGCCCCAAACTGCACAGAATAACCTCTGGAGGAGACTGGAATTGTTTGGGAAAGGTTGTCTTCCCTGGTAGAAGGTTTAGAAGTTTGCCATACTCCTGAGCTAGAAGATTTTGCCACCTTGCCACCTGCAAAACTGGGTGACAAAAAGTGTGCATTGTGCTCAGCATATTCCTTTAAATCCTTAATTGCTCATAGTATAAAAAGAAAAGTGAACAGCTAATAATAGCACTAAAAGTAAAATAGCATTTCAAAATAAATTCAAGCAGCCAACTCCATCAGTTTAAACCATTGTATCATAGTAACATAGTAATTGAGGTTGAATGGAGACATGCGTCCATCAAGTCCAACCTTTTCACCCTCCTTTTTAACCCTACCTAACAGTTGATCCAGAGGAAGGCAAAAAAAAAAAAAGCTACAAAAAGGGGGGGGGGGAATTTACCAGTAATTCTCATGCAAAGTTTTTTGTTACACATTTATGTATAAACAGTTTAGTTATCCTTTGTTTTTTTAAATTTTCCTTCCATGATTAAAAGGGAATGTAACATTTGAAACCTCACCCCTATTAGTTGTACCTAAGCTAGAATGCTGAAACATACTATTCTTTCCACTGGATGTACATCTTACAAGAAGTTTTATAAATCTACAGTTCTGGTTTGTTTATGTCGGCTCCTCACTTGGCTGGAGGTCTAACCAATGAGAACATTAGGTTCATGCAGAGTACCCAATCAGACATCAAGTGAGGGGTGACACATGGACAGAACCAAAGCAGGATTTTGAGTACAACGGACCATGGAGTAGACTTTAACCCTTTAGTTTTGTTTATGACATTAAAAAACAGCAAAAGTTACCTGGTTTCTGTAGATTTGGCAACATTTTCCTTGCTGCTGTGAAAGAAGAGGACAGAATGAAAGAGCTGCAAGAAGAGCTCCATTGTGGTAGCTTTTTACCGTGCTGGGCAAGTATGACCAGATTTGTTTGGGTTAAAAATAGTGATGTATAAAGAAAGAACTGTGAGAGGTTAATCAAGAGACCCATGACTCAAGCACTTGACCATGGAAAGTTTTTGAGAGACAGAAGCTAATATGTCTGTGGTAATACACTTAGAATAGCTTGTAACACCATTGTGATCTCTGTGTAAATGAATAACATGAATAAAACCTGTTCTAAAGAAAGAAGGAAAACTCCCTTGAGCATTATAAAGTCCTGGTTATAGTAGGTAATTTACCTTACAACTACAAAATACAAAGGGCTCTAATTCCCTATACCTGATAACATATTATTTAAAAAATAGCAAATACAGTTAACCGCATAAAAACTCACACTGACTGTGCAGAATATTGCCCCAGATTTTTCATTGTCTTTTACAACTGTCAACACTGTGTAAACATTCCAGATAATATGCAAAATAGACAAATATATGCTCACCACTGTTCCACAGTGTCCCAGGTGCTTCCTGCCCTGGCCCCATCACTACTGGTCCACCGTCCGTGTTTTCCAAATTTAGAAGAAAGATGGGGTAGATGCACACACCAGAACTCACACATACATGTGACGTCTTCTATTTCAAAATCTACCCCATTTTTCCTGGTTATAGTAGGGTAACATAAATAGAACATTGTATTTAGAGTTTCAGGAGATGGGTATGTTCCTCTATGCTTATTTAAACAAAGTAAATGTGATACCCGAACAGCCATCACATAGTTATATAAGGAACTATTATAAGCTGGGTACCTACTAGATGTCCAGTCCCTGTTAGCCACCTCTCTGCCACATTTACAATCTTTGTATACAGGAAAATAGGGCTGTCCAGTCATTTAGTTGCTTTTAAAGGGTCAACAAAGCCCATCTTTATTGAGTGCAGATACAAAAAAAACAATGTTTTGGCACTGCAGAGTTTATCAACACTTGATAAAGGTTGCAGTGCTGAAACGTTGTGTGTTTTTTTTATGCTCTGAATAAAGATGGAATTACGCCTTTAAAAGCAACTAAACGACCAAAACATTCTCTGACCATATAAAAGGATGATGCCGCAGGATGAGTAGGCAGGGAACCCTGAGGTGATTTTATATCCTTACATTACAAGTGAGGGGGCACATTATTTCTTAAAATACATAAAGTTTATATATTTAATTTTTTTGTCTTAAGACTGTGTACAGCTTTAAAAACGGTTATCACTTCAGTACCATTGTAATGCTGTCACTTTAAAGTAATTAAATAAGTTGAAGAAACAGATCATAATTTATTTTCTTTTCCCAACCTTAAGTCAACCAGGATTAATCCTCCCTAGTTTTATCCACAATGAAGTATGATTGCTGAGAGCAGAGAGCGTGCTCCCATTACTCATCCCACCCGCTCTCTGGTTCCGCAGGTAAAAACTCAATCAATTGTTTAATTTAAAATGACAGTTTTACTTTTTTAAAACCATTATGAGGTTGGAACAGATGATGCACTATATATCTTCATAATTGCACTGGCTGCACCACTTTCACAAAAGACACCCGTGCAACTGTGCATCTATTTAATAAAAGATTTGCACCACTTTTAACTCCACAAATTAAAGTGGCGCTGGTGTAAAATCCCTTTTGGGATTTACCACCAGGTACAAATCCAGTATTAAATATCAGAGGCCATTTTTGCCCAGAGCAATTTGCAGCTATGGGGAAATGAGGCCCCTAGTATCAGAACAGAGTCCCCTGGGCTTTAGTATCATGAGAAGCTAATATCTTCAACATTATCTGTTGAATAAACCCCAAAAGGGAACAATATAGTTGCATTGCTAGAAAATGGGAAGTAAATTTTGCAATGAAAAAAAGGGACATTTTACAATGAAAATAGATATTTAGCTTGTTCAGTGAAAAATCTGAAAAGATCTCTTTTAGAACTCAGTTACTAAACACATTCATCAGTGAATAACAAGCTCTTGTGTTATGTTGTATCACATTGAGCTGCTATGGCAATTTTAGTCAGGCTTTTGGCATAAAACTTAATGTGATCATGGCAAAAAATAAATAAATAAAATATATATAAAAAATAAAATTCTAAAAAAACATAAGCTTGATAAAGGTCAAAAACCTTTAAAGTGAAGACCTAAACGTCGCTTCTGCACTCTTTTTATTTTTCCCAATAAAGGTTTGAAAGAAGTCCCTGGAGTGCACCTTAATTCTTTTTCTACCTACTATTTGCATGCATATTTATGGATAGCACTAGGCCCTATAATGAAATATATTATGTTGTCCTCCATGGATTGTGCTGAGTCATGGGCATCTTGTAATTCTGATAAAAAGGAGATAAAATGGAGAGATTAAGCATTGAAAATATGTGATCAATAATATACCAAGAACCAAGACCATGCAATATAAGTAAAAGATCACTCTCAAAGCAGTATTCAGACGCATGTCCAGTGGAGCAAAGATTTCCCTTTTTGCATTTCAGTGGAAGGCAAGCATTGGGTCAGGCTTCTAGCAGCATTAGGCCTCTTATTCTATTTTGCCATGGCAACTATTGTACATAATTCACCTATAGAGCATGTGTGTAATACTGTTGAATCATGGTGGCAGGGGAGTTTGCAAACATTAACAAAAAAATAGAAAAGTACGTTTGGAAAGAGAAAACGAAACATTATAGACAAACACAAACAACAAAGAAAAGGTAGTTGTCTTATTAGCATACTGTGGACCATTGGTGGACTTAACCTTTCTGGTATAGTGTATGCCCCTTATGTCAAACTGGCCTGTATTAAAATGATTGGTTGCTTCTAAATAGCAATATCGGAAGAGTCTTAAAAAGAGTTTCGTGAAATACCTTACAGCTAATTAAATTTAAGTTCCTAATGAGATCAAGGCCATTGGTGCTAAAGCATAATAATGTTGTACTGCCACTGATTAGAACAATTTACATCTTTATAGGGCATGTTTAAATAAAGCTAGAACATGAGCTGCAGTATAATTAATTTCATTTTCCTGACAAACTAAAATTAAAAAAGCTAAATGTATGCTATTTTGTGACAATCAGAGATGTAAAAGCTCAGCTTTGTAATCAGTTACTTTATGATCACCCAAATGTAAAGCAAGGTTTTAAAATATTTTTTTAAAGACTCTATAAAACAGAATACTTAATGTGACTATTGATTTAGCAAATTCATTCTATCTTTACTGTATGTTCCAGTAATGTCTAATTTAAAAGCCTTACTTATTTTCTATGAAAAATCCTAAAATAGTTATTATGTGCAGAAAGAAGACATTATTTCTCTGTTTATCTACTCTCTTCAGAGGATTTCCAGGGTGAGTTGAATTTATGCAAGCAGCATTGCCACTCAAATACATAAGCTGCATAGAGAACCTATAATCCATGTAAACAGTTATCCACGAATATACATTTTCTTTGGAAACTCTGTTTTTTAGGAAATTAGTGAAATGTAATTATTGCTATTAAATGACGAGACAGGAAAAAAAAGTACAATCATTGTGACCTATAGATAGCAAAAATATTAAGGTGTTCTTATGTTAGATCATGCTTTTTCCTAAAGAAAACCAATTAATTCTGAGAATAGACTCAATGGAGATCATTTATCATTTATGTAAATGAAGAGGTTCGGGCTAAAATATACTTTTCAAAAAGCTCCAAAGCTGTAGATTAAGACAACAGCTTTCTAACTCTGCTGTTTTTTCATTTCCATTATAACTTCACTTTACTACAGGGAGATGTAAAATAGCTAATTTGGGCATCTTTCCACTCCTGCATAAAATTCTGTGAGTCAGTGAACTAAGGAATTGGAGTGGTTAGAGAAGTGTCTGGAGGGCTTGACTTCACATAAGTATACTTCTGAGTTAGGAATTACTGTGTAGAAAAAAAGGTGAGATACTGTTTCTGGGATGTAAGTCAGGAAAATGGTTTTTTAAACTAATAAGAATGTACTGACTTTTTAAACTTTTTGAATATGTCTGATTCATAGTATTTTGTAAGTGTATTTATTGTGATTTTAGTCAGATCAGTGTTCCTGATAACTCAACCTTTTGTCTTTTATGAAAGGAGCACTCACATGATAAATATACCAAGGGGCAATTTATCACAAAGTTAACTCTATAAAGAAGTGAAAATTCTCGCAAAATACATGGTAAAGTATTTATAGAGTGCCCAAAGGTTGGTCTGTCAAAAAAAATCTTAATTTTGCTAGGTCCATGAGGGCGTTAATGCATTTTTGGGAGGTTTTTGACATTTTTTAGTTTTTGCAAATGTAAGGTGCCATTAATATAAATATTGCTGAAAATTCACCTTAGTGTGTTACAATAAATATATACCTGTGCTGAGAATTAGTCATGCTGAAAAGAAGGCACGGTGTGTTACCCTTTTAACAAATTAGATACAAATTGCCTATTTATAAATACACCCAAAAAATTTAAAGTTGAAATGATTGTGGTGAAAAGAGCAATTTGTAAATGTGCCAACAAGCGTTTTTTGTTAAGCACAATGTAAAGCACTGTTTTTTATTCTTATTAAAATCAAATTTGACACTGTGGAAATTCTCACTTAAATTTAAACTGAATACAGCCCGTTAAAAAAGAAAAGGAAAAAAAATGATCTGCAGAGTTCCACTCTGTCAGATGATGGCAAGTTTTCCAGAGCAAAATCCCAGTGAACTGACAACATTATGTGCCATTAGTCTAACAGACAGACACACAAAGAAACAATCAAATTTGGAATTTCCAAGAAAGTCATGCTTTTTTAGTAGAAAGTTTACATGTTCTGAGGACAAATTAATCAGTCTCTCTTTCTCAGCCACTTTTCAATCAATTTTTTAAAAATGTGGATCAGCCCACGCCAAAGGCCTTTACCAAAGAAATAACCCTGCAAAATCAAGTTTTCTTGCAGGTTTTACAGGTTAGTTTGGAAAAGGCAGCAAGGAACAAAAGCTCATGCTGTATGGATAATATTCATTTTAGCATTAAATTGGTAAATGTCGAATAAGAGTTGAGGACCAATAAACTGCAGTGAAAGGTGAAATCAGAAATAGAATATCACTCAACTTCAGAATTTACATTTTACATGTATAAAAATGTTATATAAAATCTATAATTGTCTGGAAGGTAGGAGTAAGTATTCCTACTTACCATACGTACTTGATTTGAGAGTAAGTCTGAAGTAAGAGATATAGATTTCATTTAAATAAGAGTTAAAAAAGAAAATCACCATATTTTTTTAAAGGGAATTGTGATGAACAAAAGTACTCAAAAAAATCCTTGATCTTAACAAAAGTACTCAAAAAACCCTTAATCTTAACTGCAAATTGATACCTCATTGACTGTTCTATATTCGGTAGCTTACAAGATTTGCAGCTCCAAAAATTGAAGAGATGGCTGCTCCTTCCTTCCTGCATAAATCAATGAAAGTTCAGCTTAACCCTCTCACTGCATTGTAAGCAAAGCTGGAAAGGGTCAATGCAGACCTAACAGTGATGTCACCAGAGCAAGTATCAGACAATTATTCAACCTTTAGAGCTTCAGACTTTCTATAACCAAAATCCCCCAAATGAAGTAAGATGTGCCTCGTCTGCAAGGGGACAGATGAACAACAGATGAAAAAATGAACAGCCGCTTTCACCAGTAAATGAACGTGTGGCTTAGTAGGGTGTTGTTTTTTGATCTGTTGGGATGGACCATCAGCAACGTCCGACCAAGTGGCCACATATGTATAATATTTGGCCCCAAAGGCTTGCTCATTTATGTATCTTTATGGGCTTTTAAAGGTAGAACAGTCAAAAATTAATCATTTTGGAAGTGAGACAGTATCACAGTTCACCTTTAAGCATTTTAAAAAGTCATATTTCAAATTGACTAAATTAAAATGTAAATATGGTTTAATAAGTAAAACCAGCCACTGCAGAAAGGGAAAATATATAAATATATAGAACACAGGAGATGGCTAAACACACAGTAAGTAAGAATTACCAACAATATATATATATATATAGACAAGTGACAAGTTATGGAAGCACAAAGGTAATAGTGAATATGAATAGGGGATTGAAAACAAACAACTGCTTATATTCCCCCCACCCTTGATGTACAGCATGAAACAACACAAGCTCTTTTAGATTTTTCAAAATTTTCTAAAAATTATAGGATTTAATTTGGAGCTTTTTATAAATAGCTTAAATAACAGGGGGGAAAAGCATTTTGTCAGTTAATGCCACTGAACCATTTTAAGCAAAGTGTAAGCACTATAAGGTCAACATAGCATCCCAGACTGCTGCCTTTTGCCTTCAGTAAGTTCCTTGTATAATAGACTGAAAATGCCTCATAAACTGAGGTGCTTTAATCTCCATTCATTTTTTTAGAATGAAATAATTAAAAATCTTGAAAATTTGGAAAATTCGCTTAGTGAACAGTAGAATGGTTCTCATTTGTAGTCTGTCTGGCAGTAAAAACAACAAGTGTCCTAGAGCAGAAACGTCAATAATGAATGCATGCCTCATACTTCTATACAGTGCAGGAACTTGTAGACAGTGCAGTGTTCCTCAAAGGTTTGTTATAGAAATAAAATATCATTAAAAGTAATACAGCAAGGTGGTTGCATAGACTTATGTAACATTAGTAAGTGACCTTTAACGGCATGCAGTACATGCAGTTTAATCTTTCGCTGTATATAATTTCTAGCCCAGAGAATAAAAAGGGGGATAAAAAAGTTATAGGCAGAATATGGCAATCTAAGTGGTTAGTACATATAGCCAGCCAATAACCACTGCAGACACCGGTAAATGTCCTATTTCAAATAACCAATCAAGCAAATTTACCTTAAAGATTGATATTGAATGTTTTGGGGTTATTGGGCGCTTCTAGGCCGCATCTTCTTGGATGCAGAAGCTTGAGTTTACACGTTCATTATAGTTGCCCACGTGCTACATTCTATCTACCGAATTTGTCAATTGACAGGATTAAGGGGATTAACATCTAGCTAAATATGTTACTAATCCAATATGGACAACCAGAAAAATTGGTCACAAACTGATACTAGGAATTCTGAGGCAAGGTTCTTCAGTCTATATGGGCCTTCTCAGTAGTAAAAAGGATTCAGTGTACTGGGTTTTTGAAGATAGACCAGTCCATAAAGGCAAAGTTTTATCTGTATACTTGTAAATGTGTGATTATCATAAAACCAGGAAATGTACATTGTTTGGATTTACAGGTTAAAAGGTAGAAAATGTAATTCCTTCTCCTGTTTTTTCTAAATAAACCTAATATTTTCATTAAAAATCACAAGGATTCTTGTGTCTAAATATAAATAATAATACTACTTTCTTAAGTAAGTACTTATGTTTCTACTAACAAGATGAAGCATATATGTAGAAATAATTGAGCTAAAGGTGCTTAAATTGTCTAATAAAGTGATAGTATGAATTAAAACTGTTATAATAGGGAAAACATTACTGTGGCAAGCAAAACATTAGAAAGCATTTTCTACAGCTGCATAAACACTATGGGAGAACATTTACATAATTTTCGAATAACTGAGTTTGGGAGTTTGGTGGGGGAGGTAGTTTCATAAAAGGATATGATGCATTACTTTCTATATTTATGTTGATGTACGTGCTCTAGACCTTTATTGCCACTTTTTAAACACTATCAGTTTCTTGTCAACTTAGTATATATAAAATATATATATTTTATGTATGTATATATAAAGCAGGGATGTTGAACTTGCAGGCATACAGATGACTTCTATTATACAGGAATGCCACAACCTGCTTCATGGTTGCTATGGCCCTAACAGGAGGGTTGTAAGTTCAACATCCCTGATATAAAGGCTATTATTCTTCTGAATTATACTTAAGCAAGTGTTTTGTGGTTATTTTAATAGGGGTGAATCCCTTTCTTCTTGAGACTTGTAATGGTTGTACAATTAGCCATTAATGACCAATAAATTAGGACTATTTGTGTTTTAATCATTTCTAAATCTAAACCCAAGTTACAACTGCAATTGTTACAACTGTGTAAAAACGGTACTTGCTGCTTCCTTTAATGTAAAATAAAATGATCTTTACTAACTAGTAACACTATTTTCCTGTCCATCTTATCCTTATCTAATTAGCTAAATGCATCACTATTAATACCAAAATATATGACCATGAGATTAATGTTCAAAGATGTTTTGGCATCCTGTACTTCATTGATCGTCTGATTTTTTTTTTTTTTAAATTAAGTAATAACACCTATTTTCTTGTTTATAATATTGCCATCATCTTTACATCTCTAACGTTTAAGTGATTAATGTAAAGAAGCACAATCATTTTAATTTAAATATTTTATTTTCACAAACACAAAATTGTGCCACTATTCAAATAGCAAAGTACAAGCACAAGCAAATGAAAAGATATCATAATAAACCTAGTCTTACAGGGAGCAAAACCACTAACCCCCCCCAAAATATACACAAGCATCAACATCTTGTCTTCTTTATGTTAGCGATTATATTAATATATGTGTAGAGACACATTCAATCTTTCTACCACATGGTACGTCATGACACCAAACAAAAATAAACATTTGCAAGGCTTAAATCATGATTAATCTTGCTCATTAAACTAGAACTCTCTAGCTATATATCACTTCCATTCCAGCACATAACAAAAAACAAATCTAATGGATATATGCATAAGGTGCCTTATTTATTAATGCAATAAACTGCAGCCTCACCTTATATTACATCTCGTGCTTAGAAATTGGATATCCCAACTTTGTATAGAGATTTATGATTGACAAATATAAATAAGCTATTCTTACTCTAAACCAATGCTATTTTAAGTATATATATATAGACACTTGGTATAATGTTCATTTACCTCAAATATGGATAAAATATAATTTATTCAAGTTGTGATAATTGACATACTGTATGCACTTCATTATCAACAGGACTTGTGTAGGATGATTTAATTCTAAACTAGGTAATCTAAATATTGGAACCCTGTTAACTCCAGTGCTGCTAGAAGTTAGGTATTAAAAGAATTCAAAACTGAAGTTAAGTTTCCTGTAATTAATATGTCCCAAGCTATTTTAGGGCATCCAAATGTACACATATTATTAACAATTGTGTATGTGACAACAGGAATCAGAATACAATTTAGTATCTCTGCAAATGTAAAGTCACTGAAAGCAAAGACCAACAATTTGCTACAGTAACAAGGATTAATATTAATAACTCTTTCCACCTCTGATCTACATCTTATTTGTTAAGACAATAGCTAACATCCTATCTAGACCATCACATATAAAGTCAGCTTAATGTTGAACATACAGACGGCTTTACATTTTAAATTTTCCTCTTACCACAAACCATTAAGATTAAGCCTTAATTGTACTGCCATTAACCTTCCAAAAACTTCACACTAATCCAGTTTCCAACCCATCCTGCATAGCAGGCATTTACCTTGCCTAATCATTAACAAAAAACAGTATCTACTTCCAGTCTTAAGATTTACAGATTATAGTAAAGCCACAGAAAATATTATGGTATTCTTTTAGCATTTTTATTTAAGAGAAATTAAAACCTAGTTGGAACACAAAGCAGATACGGTAATAATGTATTTTTTTAAACCACATTTTATTTTTATTTTTTTAACAATGGAGGGTTAAAGACTAGACATTGAGCAGAGAATAATGACACACCTTATGCATTTTCTATTTATATATTTATAGATATATGTATGTGGCAAATGATTAATGCTCAGTGATGCAGTACAGCTTAGTGTGCTTCATTGCCTTTCAATAGATATTTTGTTACACGTGGGCATTTTAACTTTTGACATTTAGAATTTGTGCTGAAAGGCCGTGATGCCAGGTGCGCAATTTGGCAAAGCGTGGGCTGTTACGTTCCGTTTCAAACTTTTCCCTGTGGCACAAAGAAAGAAAGAAGGAGGAATAAAGAAAGGGGTTAGGGAATGTGATCTTCACTCCCCTGTTTTTATATATTGGCAATTTATTTGGATTGTTAAGAGGTTTTCAAAAAATGCCAAAGCCTTTTTTTTTGTAACCAATAAGGTTAGCAGTTTTTCTTTATAAATAATACAAAAAACTCAATCGGTGGATATATTTTAAGATTTTTTTTTTTGAAGCATAACCAACCTATATACTATATGTGTGTTTTTAAGCTTTGATTTACATGTCAATTTTTACATTTGTTTGCCACCAAATAATATTTATATATTTTTAGTATATGGTTTATTTGATGTCATATATTTGTGTCAGTTTGTGAACTTATTTGACTCTTATTTAAAACTATTGTAATAAAGTCGATATACCCAATCTTTAAACATGGCATTTACTAAAACTTTCTGTAATCTTTGTATTTTTTTAAATGGTCTTATTCTAAAATATAAAATTTAGAATTCAATATTTCTAGAGCTTTGGGCCATATTTATCAAATATCGTTATCGTTTTTTTACGATTGGCATAAAATAATGATCGGTGTTCTACGATACTGATCGTTATTTTACGATATCAATTGTAATTCTACGATATCGACATCATATTGTAGAATAACAATCTGTATTGTAGAATAACGATTGTTATCTTTAAAAAGTGAAGGAACCGCGCGTTTGTTGTAAAATAACGATCATTATTCTACGATACTGATCATTATTTTACGATATCGGCACCGTCGATTTACAATGGCGATATCGTAGAATTATGATCGATATCATAAATAATAACAATCAGTATCGTAGAACACCGATCGTTATTTTACGGCGATTTGAACTATCAGCGATTGGAACTATAAACCAGTGTGCAGCTACATAAGACTGTTGGGGCCCTATTTATAAAAGATCGGTATCGTTATCGTAAAATACCGATCGTTATCATAAAATACCGATCGTTATCATAAAATAACGACCGATAACGACCATTATTTACCATTATTTACCATTACCATTATTTACGATATCGGTAAATAATGGTCGTTATCGGTAAAATCCCGGTCGTTATTTTACGATAACGATCGGTATTTTACGATAACGATACCGATCTTTTATAAATAGGGCCCTTGGTGAGCCTCTCTTTTATGGCCCTTCTATTGTTCATCTTGCCCTGCATGCAGCACACAATATTTTTTATAAGAGGAAACCTTTTCTAATCACTTTCCAATACAACAATTGGAAAGCACTCCACTTAACATTCTATATACCTCTAGGGAAAATTAACCTCTGTGTTTTTAAGAAATAATCCCTTTTGTTACTTGTTAGACATGTCTGAACTTAAGTGAGAAGTGATTTGTAGCAGTGTCTGGTTACAGATCACTTAAGCTAGGTACACACAGCACAGATTTCTTTCAAAGATCTGCATACACACAGTCCCGAGCGTTCTCCCTATGAACTTCATAAGGAGAACGCTCGGGACTGTGTGTTTCCATCGGCCGAGCTAGACTCCTCTATAGGGGGTCTAGCGCGGCCGATGGAAATTTTCGGCCTTTCCCAAACGAGCGTTCGGCCGACCCGATCGTTTGGCGGCAGCGCGCTCGTTCGGGAAACGAGCGTACACACATAACGATAAAGCCCCGATACCGTCGGATCCGACGGTATCGGGGCTTTATCGTTAGTGTGTGTACCAGCTTAAGTCTATCCTGAGGGAAAATTATATCAATCCATTATCGGCATGAATAATTGGACCAAGAGACATTAAATTTAAAGTAATATTGCAGCGTTATGTTTAATTAAACATATATAGATATAAAAGGGGGTATTGTTTACTTGCTTGTTCCATATAGAGATTACCTTAACATTTTTCTGAGGATAAAAGTCTCCTATGAAATCTATGTTTAAGGTAGTAAAAACATATATTTCCTTCTGTTGCTGCTATATGTATTATTTTCACCAAGTAATTATCTTTTTTTTAATTTTACATTGTGTAGGACATTAACATAATCAATATCTTGATTGGACCATTTCAGATCATTTTCAGTTTAAGGGGGTAATGCCGTACCCATGGGATTGTGCAACCAGAGGTGATTGTCAATAATCAATAATCAATAAATAAACAGAATGTGCAGGATAAATATCTCATTGCTCCAATACCATCTTTTTGTGGTCTTTACATTGTTTACAACTCAAGGCTGGCTGCAAAAGTGGGAAATCTCAAGGTCATTTTACTGATGTATAAGCTAACAGTGAAGCCACAGCTGGCTCTAGTAATTAGAACAATTAACATTTAAATCTAATTTATTTACATTTTGAATAAAATACTGCAGCTAGGAGTGGTTTGGTATTTAAATTATGGCATTTTAAGCATTTAATTCCAGGGTAGAGAAGTTAATTATTAAAATCTTAAACAAACAGGCTACAAATATACCTATAATATAAATAATCTATACTAACATTCTAAATAAAATAAAATAATTCCCATTGATGAGCAGGGAAAATTACCATGCCACCTTATTATCATGACCTTGATGTGTCTTAAAGAAAAATATTTATAGTAAAAGAACAATTGTTTATTTTATCATGTTGCAACGATGGAGAAAATAGTTGACTTTATTCTTAATTTGATTTCCCTAAATATTTTATAATTATAGAAAATAACTGTTTCAGCTGTACTATCAGCATAACTATCTTCCTAACAGTCCATTGTCATTGTAAAGCATAGAAAAGTCAATAGAAATTTTGTAAAGTTTTAGGTGACAGAGTTACAAAAGAGAAGCATCCAAATAAATTGCACACATGATTTCAGCACTACCACATAATTTATAGATGAATTCTTATCAAGCGAACACTTTCTCTACTTTTTTTTTTAAACGGTAAACCAGTAAATAACCAAGTAGCCGAATTTCAAGCCAGTAGCAAATGAACGTGTTGTTAAATCTAGCTTGTGTTTATTAATTCTGCTTTATAGCTTTAGGCATTTGTTATCAATTAAGATGGCCAGTTTGTTTTGCTGCTAGTTGCCTACCTTGCTCTTCTTAATGCATCTTCATCAGGATCTTGCACTGAAAGAAGAATAAAACAAGGGAAAATCAATATTGCCAAATTTTAAAAAAACTAAATTACATTATCATACATTAAAAATAAACATGAAAACATTATTAAAAAAATTGAACAATATATAATTTTGAAAACTTTATTTGAAATTTAAAAACATCTTAAAGAAATATACAATCTTATTTTAAAGGGCATGTCCACCCTTTAAACAAAAATCTGGTGACTTGTGAGTTATATCTACCCACAACCCCAACTGCTATTTCCTCACCAGATATTTAATATTTAGTTGTGTTCCTTTCTGGCAAAGGTATCTTCCACCTCCCACTATTTAAAGAACTTTTTGCATGCTTGAGCATGTGCAGAAGAGATAACATGTGAAACAGCAGTCAATCATAGGTTTTGATTTCAGCAGTCACAGACTCATTGACTGCATGGAGGGAGGGGCCAGCTTACTTTGCCAGAATGGGGACAATAATAATCTTTAAATATTTGGTTAGTAATGCATGTAATAAAGTCCAAAATATATCAGTCAGGGTTTGGGGGCATGAAACGGAAAATTTACCAATTTTTGGTTTTACTTGTAAACATTCCCTTTAACAATAAATTAATAACTCCATTTATATCGTTGATACTAAAATAACTTGAACAAATCAGTTTGAGACTAAATTTATTCTTCTTGGGCATGTTAGAAAATATACTGATGACACAATCAGTCTGGCTAAATATTTTCAAAAGGTTGACTAGTCTCATTGTAAAAAGGTTGACTAGTCTAATTTCAAAAAGTAATTGCTCAGGGTATACAAATTAAAGAAATTAGGGACATATTTATAAAGGTTTGTTAAATTTTCACAGCCATTCTCAACAAATTTTGATTAAATGCATTTTATAAAGTTGCTATATCTGGTAGCAAAAATTCATTACTGCCATCTATTGCCGCTTCTCTTAACAAGCGTTTTATTACGTCATGTTCAGCCAATCAAATTTGCCATGTCTAAGGTGGCGATGTAAAATGGCAAAAGTGGCTGTTTATCTAGCCTGCCAGTGGGTCCTTGGACGGTATCAATACATTGCATTTTGCAATACTAATAAGGGTTGAGGGGAGGTGAGTATTTTTTAGCATTTACTGTAATACGATTGGTGATTTCCAATTTTCCTAAGATCGCTTTTTTGAGGGCAGAGAAACACCTTCTAACAGAAGGCATCTTGCAGTCTCATTGCCCATCATTGCCCACAAAGCCTAAGAAAAAGGAAGTAACTTCTTACTCCCATGTTTCCCAGAGTAAGCGGCAGAGATATGCAAAATACTCCTTTATGTCCCTTAGCTAATGCATGTGTCCAGAACCGCTGGCTAATAACATGCAATAAAGCTTAATATATAGAGCCAATCATCTGACATGCAGACACAACATGTTTTGATCTTTTTAGATCTCGTCAGTGCAAGATACAGATTCATGGCTCTATGGGGTAGGACTTGGGCGTACAGTAGAAAAGGCAGCTAGAAAGCTTAGGGAGAGAGGGGCCAAAAGAAGCAAAAAGCCCTTCACTGAGCATAAAAGCAGGTCAGATGATCAGCTCTATATATTAAGCTTTATTGCATGTTATTAGCCAGCGATTCTGGACACATACATTAGCTAAGGGACATAAAGGAGTGTTTTGAATATCTCTGCCCCTTACTCTGGGAAACATGGGAGCCTAAGCCTAAGAATACTTCTTGTTTCTTAGGCTTTGTGGGCAATGCTATTCATATAACATGAGACTGCACGATGCCTTCTGTTATAAGAAGGTGTTTCTCTGCTTTTATGCTCAGTGAAGGGCTTTTTGCTTCTTTTGGCCCCTCTCTCCCTAAGCTTTCTAGCTGCCTTTTCTACTGTACGCCCAAGTCCTACACCATAGAGCCATGAATCTGAATCTTGCACTGATGAGATCTAACAAGATTGAAACATGTTGTGTCTGCAGGTCAGATGATTGGCTCTATATATTAAGCTTTATTTCATGTTATTAGCCAGCGGTTCTGGACACATGCATTAGCTAAGGGACAAAAAGGAGTGTTCGTCGTGTCTGCAGGTGAGATGATTGGCTCTATATATTAAGCTTTATTGCATGTTATTAGCCAGTGGTTCTGGACACATGCATTAGCTAAGGGACATAAAAGAGTGTTTTGCATATCTCCGCCCCTTACTCTGGGAAACATGGGAGTAAGAAATTACTTCTTGTTTCGTGCTACAGAAGATGTTAGCGCTATATAAATCCACAATAATAATAATAATAATAATAATAATAATAATAAATACTGAGGAATAATTAGAGTTTGAAAACAAAAGGGAGAACTGTAATATTATATTTTTCACTTAAAAAAACACTTCCCTGTATTTTTGTGCATAAATAGGGGAAATGTTAAAATGTGTATTTTGTTTAATATACAGTTACTAGCATTCTAATAGTTATTTGATTAAAGAATGTGCTAACCATGAGTCAGAATCTAGAATTTAGTGTATTAAAGGTAGCTTTAGTTAACCATAAATCCATTTAGATTTTGAATTCTTTTTTAATATATGTTTTTTTTATATTAGGGTGAGTTAAAATGATAAAACATTCTCAGATTAGCATTTAATAGTTTTAATATTGTAATAGCAAATGTTATTTTACACCCACTGAACTATTCCCTTATGGTAGAAAAACTTTATTATGTAATTCAGAGGAATTAGTCAAATATAGTTGTGTTAATTATTAGATATTATTATAGATATAATCTATAAAATAGATTATTTTATACATTAAAATTTGTGATCGGAAAAAAATACTTAAATAAAGGGAATCCAGGGTCCTTTTTCTAAATGAATACATATATTTGTCTGTTTGACAGCAGAGTAATATATTTTGCAACACTACTGAAACAACAGTCCTATAACTTTAATGCTTTGTTTACATGAATAAATATGAAGCTGCTGTATTTTTGTTTAGTTTCAAACTCATATAATCTGTACTCAAACTACAGGTTGAAATTACAACTGAAAGAATTACGTACACACACAAACCATTGGTGTGTTCCATATGACAGCTTTAAAGGAAAAAAAACGGAATCTTAATGGCTAAGATAAAGGACTACTAATGTGAAAAAAGCAAATGAATTTCCTTAGAAATCAATGTAATTATTTCATTACAGCTGCATAACTGATCATGTAAACACTGCCATTTGCCAAAAAAAGTCAACAAGCATAATTTTGTAAGTTAATATTAGTACAGTATAACTGCAATTTAAATTGATATAAAGAAAGGTTCAAATCAGTTATGCTAAGCTTAGAATATATATTCTAAATACACTTGGTACACATCATAAGCATCTATTATTTTTCATACAAAATTGTTGTGATTAAAAAGCCTTTCTTTACATTACAATTACAAAAGTACAAAAAAAAAGAAATGAAACCTCTTTGACTATTACATGATATTTTTATCTGAAATAACAGAAAGATTGCTTTAAGAAGATTTGTATGATTTCTGCAGATCACTGGTTTTAAATAATTTTTAAATTAAAAAATTCCTGAATGGATTCTATAGTTCTTAACTAGCCAATAGCTTCTGGCAAAATAATAAATTCTGCAGGTTTTTGACATTTTTTGAGTTCTGCAAACCTCCCTACTGAGTGATGATTGGTTTTCTGACTGCTCAGTCTTGATTACATAGAAGTCATAGAAAGGTAAGTCAATTACTGTTGTGAAAGAGGTGGAGAGGGAGGTGGGCTAGAAAACTCTGAAAATGTGCAGCTATGTAAAAATGTCCAGGACAGACACTGTTGGGAGGGCTGTAAAACCCAGGATGCCAGAAACCTGCAGAATTAAATAAATGCTTTCTCAAAATTGTTGCTGATTCCAAAGTTAAAAGATACAGTTATGAATTCTTGATTATTTATGTTTCAGCATTAATTTAACACGGCTGATGTAATTGCTTATTCTTCAATATAGGTCTCTCTTCTTATAGTTAAGGAGGTTTCATTGCAGCAAAGACAGAAGAACAAAATTAAAATAGGGATAACATAACTCTTGGTTCTTGGTATGTATTGAATGAACAAATTTGAGAAGAGAACACAAATTTGAAAAAATCAAAATACAACTGCCACCGGCTTGAACCATATACAACTGGCACTTTGCTGTAAGATGTAGTAAAACTAATTCACATTTTATGTAATGATACAACATATTTTTAAAGTTTATGAAGACTGACAGATTTTAAAGGTTATATTACAAACTAATTTTTCCACACATTCTAATACCATGTTTGTAGTTCTCTATCTCATGATATTCTTATTTGAAGAATAAGCTTAAATAATGTAACTACAATAACTTTCTATTGAAACTTCTGCTTTGCAATAGTGCTTGTTGCAGTTGCCTTTAAATGGATAATGCCGTGCCCAAAACCTATTTTTCAATTTCAAATCTATATTATTCAGGTAGGAGACAGTACTTCTACCACCCATTTTACAATAGTCAAATATTATAGCTCTTCTACTTATCACCCAGGTAGTTCTACCCATCTCTGATAAGCTTGTTTGTAATGTTTTCCTGAAACTAGTTGCTGGTCAGAACTACCTGGTTCATCTGTGAAATTTTGACACAAAACAAAGTTTCATTGCAGAATTGTGTTTTCAACCATCAAAATTCCATGCTAAAATTTCTGTGAACCATCTTAAAAAAAAACCCGTCAGGTTCATACTAGTCCAAGTTCCAAAGTTATATATATATATATATATATATATATATATATATATATATGATCATTTTCAGTGCGTAGATTAGCTGGATATCTCAAAAAAAATAATGTCTGCTAATACAACAAATGTTTTGTAAAAATGTATGTATTTTTTCTTCTAGGTTAAAGGTTACTGATCAATAAATGGCAAAAAAGAGATGGAGAAGGAGGAGATGGGGAGATGAAGAATCAGTAGATAAGAATAAAGAAGGTTTTAGAAGTGAAATTACCTATGCATCATATGGTCCCATTAACTATCAATGTATTGGTATATATATACATCTGTGTCCATTTTTACAGATTATAGGAAATATTTAGAAATAAGCAACTTTGTTTATACTGTAGTTCAGCTGAATGTTTCTAATAACCTTCATTGCAAGATCATTTCCTGTTATATTAGATTAATATAACCAAGTTAGCAACCCAAAGTGGGTTCTTTACATAAATACTTAATCTTGCTGTGAACTTCATAACTTACAAAAGAAGCATGGAATATAATATTATACGGTATTAAGAAAAAAAGACATATGTAGACTTATAGAGGTGATCCAGGTGTATTCATTCCCCTTTTAAAGCTTGATTTAGGAACTAATATAATACTTCTCCTCTTCTATCTATATCCATACTCATTTTCAACTGAACTGCCTTTAGGCTATCACTCTTGTTTAATAAGGTTAATTTTAATCCATGCAATAATGGATGTTCCTGCTTCAGAAGAAGACAAGTAGAAAATAGTGATATGATTTATGATCAGTATTTTGAAGGATTTTTTGCTTAGTGTAAATATTGTATTGTAATATTGTCAGGATTTCTAAAAGGGAATGTCCACACCTCCACACCTAAACTAAAATTTGTATATTGCTTTATTACCCCCCCCCCCAAGCTACACCTCTCATAGTTTAAAGTTCCATGTAAGGCTTCCATATATACTTACAGCCCTTGTTCCCTCGGCTTAAGGTGCCGGACTGCCAGCAGCATCAGTGACTGGCTGAGACGCAATATAAAGCTATAAACAAATCTGCATTTTGAGGGTATATTCCCTTTAAATGGAAACTTACTTCACATTTACTACTTAAAGAAACAAAGAAGAAATTAAACCTTTTTTTTAAAAAGAGCAAATGTTAACAGTGGCCTTAATTAGTTCAGTAGTTTTGGAATAAAAGAAAACACTGCCAAGTTCTAAGAACTTTTATATCAGGGTTATTTAATAAAAGATCTTATCCTTAAAAATGGTGCTAATTTGCCCCAACCAATCAGATGTTAGCTTTCAAATGTTAAATAAGATCTGATTGGTTGGAGCAAAATTAGCAACATTTTTAAGGATAAGAACTTTTATTGAATCTGCCTGAAAGTATTTCAGCACATCTACAGAGGCAGGAGAAACTATTGCTCTTCTCACCTTTTCTTCTGCAAATGTGCAATCATATGGGATCTACTGAATTTGAAATGTATACATTTTTATGCTTGAAATTACTTTAAAATTAAGTAGTATTTTCTTTATTGTAATGCAAAGGTTTGTTGTAAAAGTTTTAAACCTGTCCTTGTCACTGCATTAAAGGGGAAAGGCATTTTCTTTAGTAGCTGTCCTGAGGACAGCCGTCCAAGAATGGTTATCCAATCCGCCAACTTTTGCATTATTCACTTTCTAGCTATGCATGGATATGAGGTCATTGTGAATTAATTAATAAAACAAACAGTAGATTTGTTGGATTTGATGCCTTATTCATAATTTTACAATAACAAGCCTCTAATAAAATTTTACAATAACAAGCCTCTAATATGCATTTAAACTGATCCTGTTTAACAGATTCTGAACTGAAAACAGAGGGATTTTGTTCATATGCCTGGAGTCCAGAAAAATAAGGACAATTAGATGAAGGGGTAGTTCATGCAAAACCCATATGATTGGTACAAAATTTGTGCCTGTTCCAACTGCCTGCAAAAAGAAGGGGAAGACATTTCCCAACTAGGTGGAATGTAATTAAAAGGGAAGCATTGGGCTTTCCCAACTAGCTGGAATTTAGAAAATTGTTTAACAGGCAAGTGTAACAAACATGCTGAAACGTAAAAGCTCTAAATTAACATTATAAAAACAACTTGGAATGCATGATTCATTTCACTGTTTAAGATAATAATTTGTTTGACTCTAATTAGGATTACTGAAGACCTGGGGAAAAAAGATGAGCCAAGAAGATAAATCTTCCATCTAATTAGAAAGGTTTGTCTACTTACACCAGTTGAGATTCAGGCTCACTGTGAGTGATATCACCAAACCCAACGGAAAGTTCATTGAGGTTTGGTAGTCATCATTATGGAGATGTGATGGGCACAACAGAGTGAGGTTAGTATTAGAAATAAGTTAATAAGGAAAGAATGAATAAAAGAGAAAAAAAAGAAAAAATATTATCAATTAAATTAAATATAAACAAGAAATAAAAAAATTAAAGCAAATGTTTTGGTCAGACTGTGAAGGTGATGTGCTGTAGATAACACTATGCAATAAATTATGCAAGGAAAGTTCCAGTGAACACCACAGTTGTCATAAATGGAATAAATCAAATGGTATTGGCTGACCGTATATAATTACCTGCAGATTATGTTTAAATGGCTTAAATTCCATGTTAATATTTTCACCGTAGTTTATATCATATACTGTAAATAAGTTAATATCAAGCTTTGAAAGTTCTATTAGGGTCATAGGGGCAATTTTTCTTAGCAAATGTCTGTTATGCAAACAATGCTCCAATACAATGTCTTTAGTACATATATAATAGATACAGTAGGGGTACAATATTATACAAGATAGCTGTAAAGGTGAATTCTCCTTATTATATATATATTTATATATATTATATTTTTGTGGTTAATGATCCCTTAACATTTTATAGAGGTTCTGTTTAACTCTGGAGTATAAATATATAATCTGCATGGAATTTAATTTAACAATTTAAATAATGATCTGCAGACAGCCATTCTAATAGACTACTAGTCTGAAAACATGTATAAACCATGTAGCACAAGAACTTAAAATGTGCACACAAAAAAAGAGTTAGTTTTCCAGTACAGATACCCTTTCTGTAAAACAGCAGTCAAAACACTGCAATATCCTTTTTTTAAATAATAGTTTTAGAAAAAAAAAGTCTTGAAAGTAATGTTTTCATGAAATATATTACAATGGAGGTGATGTTATATTTAAACCAGAGTAACTTACCTGCCCATGGTCCCACGATAAAGTAGGTTCCTTTGCAAGATTTACTGCATCCTGGGTTCGTGGTCAGGCAAGATGCACCACTTTGCACCTCCATTCAATAGGCATTAAAGGACAATTATTCTCACCTTCCCTCCACTCCTCTTCTTTGTTCATTACCTTTTACCCAGGGTGAGGACCTGAACCTTGGCGACGAGGCCAATAGGAAGGCACGCTCTGCAACAAGCGTGCCTTCCTATTGGCCTCGTCGCCAATGGGGAGGAGGGGGCAAAGCCTACCAGAGCAGCTTTGCACTAAGACTCTGCTTTAAGTTACGTGGACCCAGGGGTGAGGACCTAGCGGTTCAGGTCCTCACCCTGGGTAAAAGGTAATGAACAAAGAAGAGGAGCGGAGGGAAGGTGAGTATAATTGTCCTTTAAGTTTTGTGTTTCACGGTAGCTGATATGGAAGAGACTACACTGCACTGTTTGCCAAAAGTTTTGGAAACAGTGCAGGCAGCACAAAATCTGCACAAAGGATCATTTTGTTTTTTATTTTACTAAAACAAGCCAAACTTCTTATCATATTGTAACAACTATATGGTTGATTCTATTTAAAGGATGATATAATTTAAATACAATATAGTTTAAAAATGGTAATAGATTCAGGATGGAGGAGGCACATGTCCACCAGTTAGAAAATATAACATAGAATGATGGAATGCATTATTGTGCCACAAGTGCTAAATGTATATGCATATGTAGTAAAATAGCACACCTTGATTAATCCAATTATCTGCTCTATAATTGAGATATTAGATGATTTAGAGGATTTAATGTATTGATAACTGGGTTACATTTTTTTACTTTTTTGAAGTTACAGCAAAATAAATTGTGATTTTACAAAAGCACTCAACAGGAAATACCCTTTATTGCACAGGCAAGAATAATCAAATAGCCCATAAAGAGAACAGATATTGTCATGGAAAGAAAATGAGGACTTATGGAAAAAAATAATACAACATTTCTGTCAATACTTTTCTCCATCATAACTGGGGTTACAAAATGGAAATATCAGGCAATGCAGGATACCACATTGGAGAATGATACATAAATTATAAACATTTTGTTATAATGGCTAATGCAATTCTTCTACATTGTGTGACAATGAAGTCATTACTTCTTTTTAAGAAAAAGTAGCCTGTTAACACAATGATATTTATAGGGTTTTATCACAAATATTGAATGATGTCCTTTTTAATATTCTCAGCTTGTCTGCTGTGTTGTTAATGTAACACAATCAATTTTATGTTAGTCAGAACAACAAGACTAGTGAATATGTGTCAATGTTTTGAGTGGAACAACACTTGTGTATCATGGGAAACAGGGTGTATATGCAGTGCCAGAGAGAGTAATATCATTTTAAAAGTTTGGGGTAACAGTGCCAATAAACCCAAGAAAGTGGTTAAAAACAAGGATTTATTTGTTATTAAAACCTTTCCTAGCATTTTAGTGCACATTGTTGTATATGCTCACAAAGGGACTATACTTAGATTTATTAAATCATATGGTATGCAGTATAATATCAAGGATTTCTTACCCAGAGAGGTCACTGCCTCTAGCCTGTGCTTGGCCAGCAATTGCATCCATAATGGCATCTTGGGAATACATGCTGATTGGAGTGTTATACTGGGCATGTATAATTGTAGCTTTTCCTCCCGGACCCTTCACCTCAATAGGCTTGTGGGTGGAGAGAGCAGAATCTTTCAGGACATTGGGGTTGAAACGTTCCACAAACTCAGAGCTTACAGGAAGTGAACAAGGTTTTAAGAGGTGAAAAAAGTTAGGAGAAAAGAAAATATAAGTGATCTGAAAAAAGCGAAGCTAGAGTTTTCTCATATTCAGCATCCAATATTAGTATTTATTCAATCATACAACAGCAGAGGGTTGCTTTTCAAGAATCGTCATGCAAAAATAGAAGTATGCAAAACTCGAAATGAGTTTACATCAACATCACTTTCTTTTTATTAAAAGCTAGACATAGTGCAAATATCTAGAGACAACCTGCATACAGAAATTATATATATATATATTCAATTATACGGGCACACACTTAAGGCTTTTTTCACTGCCTTGGTGCCACCAACTCAGGGCCAACATTCAAGATAATAAAGATAATAGGGGGGAAAAAAAAAAAGGAAAAGGTAAGTGCACTGCTAGGCTTCTATTTATATATATATATTATATATAGTAATAAAGTAAAGGAGCACTCCATGGGCTTACAAGCATCAAACTGTTTATTATTATTATTATTATTATTATTATGAACGCTATAATAAACAGTTGATTGCTTGTAAGCCCATGGAGTGCTCCGTTACTTATTTACTATGTGGAAATTTGGGATGCACCCTGGCCAATAGTGGAGATTACAAGTGAGAGTGCGGCTACCTCCATCGTTTATATATATTATATATATATATATATATATATATATATATTATATATATATCACAATAACTGAAAGATCGGAGCACTCCTGGGATTCCTCAGTGTAAACAATATTTATTGAATAACACGTATGTCGACGCGTTTCAACCCAACAACGGGTCGTTCTCAAGACCCGTTGTTGGGTTGAAACGCGTCGACATACGTGTATTCAATAAATATTGTTTACACTGAGGAATCCCAGGAGTGCTCCGATCTTTCAGTAATTGTGATATTCCTATAAGCGTACGGAGGGCACCCGGGTGTTTGTGAAAGGAGGACGAGGAGTGCCGCTCCACCCCTGTTAATACAGACTATATATATATATATATATATATATATATATATATAAAAATATATATATATAATATATATATAATTACACTGATTAAAAAAAATCATCATGCACAGAGACAAAATGTAAATGTTAGGGTTACAAAAAATATAATGTTAATCACTAGAAGGATTGAAGGGTAATTATACTGTTCCCATTCACCTCCCTCCTAATAAACCCAATAACAAGTTAGGTCCTTACCCCTGGGTATACTTTAGAACATCTGCAATCAGTCACTGAAAATATTATCGCTGGTCTGACCTAACAATGTTAGTTTAGAGGCTCACTAATGGGAACACGTACTTCTGATTGGCCAGGCCCTGGACACAAATGGGGCAAGGTGAACTGAGACACCAATTGGAAATTCAGTGATAGATTGCAGAAGCTCTAATGTAATTTCTTTTTATGAAATAAACAGGTTTCCTTAAACTGAAGGTCAAAGTAAATATATTTTCTTCTCTTTTCTGTTTTTCACTCTTACTAACAAAGAAGTAGCAACCTCTTAAACAGACAAGGTCAATAAGATTCATGCTAGTTTATTACTGCTTTTAGTATACAGCTGCAAAGAGGTATCTTCATTTGTCTATGTTTCTAATGTAGGCATATAAACAACCTAAAACATGCCCCCATCTGCTTTCCACACAAATAGAAACTTGAATTTCCATATCAAGCACATGCTTGGCAATAACTCCAAAAAGGCACACAAATGCAACAAGAATCCTCTGTTATACTAACTTGGCAACAGTGTTGGCTATGACCTGTAGGGAAAGAAAAGAGAAATAGTATACCACATTATTTTTGTGGCTAGGTATAAAAGCGTCAACTTTAAGGAGGATTCTAAAAAACACGGTAAGAGTTAAGTGGTATAATCTTTATTATAATAGTAAAGTAGTATAATCTCTGAATAAAACACTTATGTTGGTTTGGAGTTAACATGTGGCCTTGTAGTTGATTTGATTAATTTCTCTTCACTGTCATAACCATTGTGTCATTGCTACTGTTTCTTCAATACTATGTTCCTGTAAGACTGCTACTACTTGTGCTACATTTGTGGCTACATTAGGTAAAGAAGAGGGTTATGTTTATTTCCAAAAATGGTTTGTTGAAATATGCAATTACATATGAAATTTGTAAAAATACAGGAATTACAATGACATTTGGTGGATCTAAATTTATTATTAGATCTTTAGACAGGATCTAAACACAATTACTAACAAATGGTAATATTTCCTATTCTTAGTTCATTTATATTTTCTGCATATAATGAAAAAAATTATTCAAAGAAAATGTTCCAAAGAAGATGACTGCACTTCCTGAATTTATTTGCAAATGTATCCAATTTATTTTTCTTCCCTTATTAAATATTCAAATAATGAAACATTTTAAAAAAGCATTTACAGTATTTAAATTCATTTTCAAAAGATATTTTATGAAATCTAATGCAAATATATAAATTAAATTTGAAAGAAACATGAGTTAATAGCGGCACTTTAAAGTTGATAAAGCTTGTTCACTACAGAATATTATAAATGGAAAACACAAAGCATGCAAACAGTACAGCAACATATATCGAATTAGTATGTCTTATACAAAATCAGTTTGCCGTTTCAGTGTGAAATATTGACTAAAGACAAACATTAAAGGTAACTCTTTGTTGCCATAAATTACAACTAATTCTTCCAAACAACAGTGGCTCAGAAGACAGGCCACCTTAACCTAAAGAATAATCATCTATGTCACTGTGGCTGTTGGAGAAATTTATTTTTGAAAGTTAGGGTTTGTGTCCTTATTTCCCACACTTCAGTCACCCACAGTATATTCAGACAGAAGCAAAGGAGTCCATTATAGTTCTCTTACATTCCCAGTTCCTAAGCTAGTGCACAAGGAAGGACTTTTTACAGCAGGTCACGACTTCTAGAAGTCTCTATACTGTCCTGTAACACACTTAGTAAATGCTATTTACTACAGTGATAATTTATACTCTGTTGGTGTTCTAGGAGAATTTCAGATAATGGGGGTATAAAAGTTGGTCTTTTTTATTTGGACCAACTTTAAAAAATTGTCAACAATTGTTTAATAGCTAGGATTTGATAATAATTTTAAAATTAATTTACCAGACAATTCCAAATGAATTCCAATTCCAAATGGTCTAGCAAACACAAGGCAGTTTCCAGGTTTCCCCGGTGCTTCTGTCCCATAGCACTCCAAATCATAAATAGTTCACTTGAAAAGGGGTGTTTGGACCTGTAACATGTTGTGTACTTTCTGTCAATAAACAGCACTTCAGCATCTTGCCTAATGTCTGGTTCTTCTTCCTTTGCTATTTATGATGTACCAGACAATACCAGACAATACCATCTATAGTTTTAATAACAGTAATAAATATAGGTGTTTTGTAATAATATAAGAACAGAAATAGAACACAACTGTATATCTGAAATGATAATGTGCGTAATAGGCTAAAGATGTATGGATTACATTTTATCCAGTAAGACACAAGCAGATTTTATGTCTTTTGGCTGACCCTTAACAATTGTTAGGTAATACATTTCCCCTAGGACACTGAATGGAAAATATAATACGCTACAATATTAAAAGGCATGTGCCACCTGGCAGTACAGTCAATGCCCAGTTTATCAGATTGTGTTTCACCTCAGGGAGGTGGTCATTTTTAGATTTTAAGGTCAGCCTAAAACAATCAAATTAGGGAGCTAACAGTTCATTTTGTATAGTTCACCATACTATTTTCTATTTCTCAGGTTTATTTTTTTCTATTTCTCTGGTTTTCACTAAGCACCTCTTATGTTTTCACTAAGCACCTCTTATGCTTTATCCTGATACTTTATGGTCTTGGAGAACAACAGTATTTTTGTTCTCAGTCACAGCTTCAGAACATATATACAATATGTGCCCGTGAGAGGGGTTTATTGTACAATACAAGACTTGCATTGACGTTGAACAAAGAAAAACGGTAAATTATTTTTCAATGATTTGGTGTTCTTTTAAAAATAAGTGAAACCATACAAGACCAAATATGGTTAGCCAGTTTTGTAATGTGTATAGAACTAAACTTTTCATTTAGCAAGGTTTAATTAGGGGTAGAGCACAACCCAAAATGTTGCCTGTTTTTGTATCTCACAATAGAGCATTAAATGCATTTTTACACTTCTTTTCAATCTTTGGATCTTCCTGCATCCTTTTTTCTGTGCAATGTATGGTCAGTTGGATTGCGACTTAATAGTCATGCAGACCTTTTCTTTTACCAGCCCATAAAGCCAAATCTGCTTCTTAATTAGCTCAATGTATATTCTCTTTGTGAAATTTCCTTATGGCAAAATTCATATTGTAATTTTGCTGAATTGATGCCCTGCATTAAAAGATTAATTATTAAAGACATACTTACCTGGTGCTTCCCAGCCATTCTGATTGCATGTGCCAGCCCAACCCTTTAAGGATGACTGAAAAGGCATGGCACTTCTGACAAAGCTAATATCAATTACTAAGGATACAATTAATAAACCAATCTAGGTGGCTGTAAGTACCACACATTAAACATGGTCACTATTTACCACTTTTTGTAATTACAGCTGATGAGTTTTTATACATACAGTATGCCCCAATCTTTTCTTATAATACAGCAACTCAATAAATCAGTAAGATTTATACCTGCCCTTCTCATGTGCATAATGGTTTATTTTACTCTCTGATAATCTTAACAGTTTAAAATCACATAGAATAAGCATTTTTTGCAAAGTATAAGTTGAATAGAAAAAAAGGATCATGGGTGTCATTACTGGTGCCATAGGACTGCTGCGTATCCTTAAAGTAGCTCATTGTAGGGACCTACATCATTACCAGAAAGAAAGCTGTATGTTGAAGAACATTTTAGCTGATTAGTATTTTACTCACTCTGATTTATTTTTTTATACACTTACTATCCGCATATTTTACAAGACACATTCTGATACAGCTAAAATATCCCTGCTATAGTATCTTCAGAGATATATTAAGCACAAGCTGTAGCCTGTAAGCAGATAGTCATATATCCATGTTTGGTATGTGTTCAACAGCTGAGCATCCGCTAACAGTCATAGAGTGTGTAACAGTATCATTTAGTAAAAAAGGAACTATATCCTTTAACATCTTTTAAGGTAGAACAACTGAAAAGTCTAATTAATGTTTTGGAAGAAAATGCAGTTATGTGCTTATTTATAAGGTGTAGATGTTGCATTTCTGATTAATTAATATTTAATGTTTACTCACAATACATACAGTAAATGTTCAACTACAGCTGTTTAGTTTGTGGTATTTAGTGTGCCACTAGAGCAAAAATTACCTTATAAAACTGCTTGTCCATACTCTTGGGCTGAAGCCCCAATGCTATGCATATCTGCAGCTTTTTGTTGTATTATATTGTTTTATTTCGATTCCCATTATTGAAAGGCAATATATTGTGGAGATCCTTTTAGAAAGCACTGGCAATGCAGATTGCTAATGTGTTCAAATTGGAAAATGTGATTATCAGAATAGTTGTTTTCATCCTATTGTGTTCCTCTGTGAATGTCTCCACACTCACTTATCAGTGGAATAATTTATATCCTTCCGTGGTTCTCTGCAAAATAGTGTGTGTGTGCATGTACTTGTGTGTTTGGGTTAGGGCTAAAAATGAATACAGCCCTGGGTATAGAGCCTGAAATGTAGTTATTAAAATTGACGCAAAATATGCTAAAAATAATTGTTTAACCATTCACAGGGTTAAACAATGCTATTAATGCACTGTTCAGCACATAAGTGTCAGACTATTTATATAGTCATTATGGTAATTATTTATTACTTTTCTCTAATTATGAGAGTAATTGGTTTTTTTAACAGGAAAAAGAGGGATTGGGTTTAAGGAAAAGAAAAGGAATAATTTAATGGTAGGTAAGCGCAATCGGAAGGTACATCAATACCTGTTCATGTTTATTGGCTAAGACACTGACATTCATATTTCACACATTAAACACAGCACAGTGCCATTTAAGATAGCCACACTCTTGCATACATCAAATACCATGACTGTGCAAAGTATGTGCTGGTCTTCAGATGATATGAAGTATCAGATAAGCAGCTGAAAGGTCAAAGAGAGTCATAACTATAATATCCAAATGGTAAAACTACTTATGCCGGTAAGGGTAATGCTGCAAAATATATACCAAATTCCAAGAGTTATTAAATATAAAGCAATTATTAATGCATGTTCAAATTCATCAAGATTTGTTTATAATTAGGATATCACAAATCCTACTAAGAAGAAATCGCAAGAACTCTCTTGCATCTTGTATTTGTAATGCACTTGACATGACATCAAGTTTTATTTTAAACTTCAAAGTTCAAATTCTATTAGAATATAAACAGTGCTTAAAGATGTGACCTTGTTAATATTATTTACCTACCCTCTATGAAGAACACCTTCTGAGCCCCTTCCCTTCAGGCTTAATTTATGAATTTCAGCCATTTCATTTAGAGTCTCTGCTGAGTAAAGCCCAATAGGGTTGTTATATAGGCGAGTCTTAGCTGGGCTAAACTGATTATTGAACTTGTTCACATCACTACACAAGGGTTCAGAATTTGACCCTATGCTACTTTTAATTGGCGAATTTTCAGATGTCACTGAGTGAGTTGATATGGATGTTCTAACTGATGTCTTTATTAAAGAAGAGCTATGTGAATGATGGGTATCTTGCTTGCTGAGGTAGTCTGCCACTGTTCCATTTGTAGTCGCAATACTACTCAGTGGCAGAGCAGATTTGCTAGACCCAGTACTGTAGGTTGTTCTGCTCCCATTGATTTCCAAAACGTGATCCTGTAATAGCACACATGCATTTCAAGAAAGAAGAAGACAGCAATCAGAGCAAGCATGCAAAGAAGCTAAAATCATTATTTGTTATAGATCATCCCAAGACAACACCAGTACTACAGCACTTTAACCCATGCTTTACTGACAGGATAATTATAACAACAAAATCTTATAGAAAACATCTAGCATAAAAATGCTGATTTTAAAAGCATACAATTCAGTTTGTTAGTATTTGAAGCCAAAGCATTTTATCACATAATTACTGATATCTTTTTTATACATTTTTTAAAACATGTTGTCTAAAATTCACCAACATTACATACATAGTACACAAAAGAGATAAATATCTTATAAATGATATCCACAATTATAATTGGTGCTATGAAAGTACACTATCTAATTACTAAAAAATGCATTTTAGGCTATACTTTTTTTATCATTAAGACTTTTTATCATTAAGACTCCTATTGGAGTTCCATGACCTGTATAAAAGTACTCCTTGGTGAGTTCATCAGTTCATTTAACGTCTTTAAAGTATAGGTTACATTTTGATTTCATACATTAACTGTCATTTTGTGTATAAGTTCATTGTTTCATTATGATTATGCTAATAACTGCTTTGATAAATAATTATTTTTCAATGTTTATCTGAAATTTGACCAATAGTGCATAGCACTAGGTGATAGCAGTGGCTCTTGCTTTTAACCATAGCTACCAATGTCACATGACACAGACTGACTATAAATACATCAGCACATGTAGGATCGTGGTTTGTAAGTAGTGAGATCTCTGCTTAGGGAACAATTTGGGAGTGCAGTGTACCTTTAATTTAGTTTGCATCAGACATATACATATTTCTATGACAACAATTTTCTGGGTTAGATACAGTTATTGTTTTTTTGTCCCCTCACAACTCTTGTTAAAGGTATTTAATTTAAAGCACATGCTCAGCTGAGCTTACACTGTGCTCAGTGTACAAACCACTGGGTAGACCAGCTAATCATTGGCCCTGTTGTCACCTATCACAGCTGTAACTGCGGCAGCAAACAGGCTGAATAATCCTTTTTAGGTGCATTCTTGGGCACCTTTTTGAGGTTTGGTGTGTTCTCTACCACAACATAAAATATAATTTGGGCCATTTAAAAACAATGATTCTTCCCGTCTGTTCTGTTTCAATTTGAAATGACCTGATTGAAGGTTTATGACTTCTCTTTGTATTCTTGATGTGTAGTTGCCCTGTAGTCTATACCTACTGAAACCTTCTTACATATTTTTATGGCCCTGGTTTACTAATGAGGTAAATTCTGATTGAATGCAATTTAAAAAAGAACGCTTCAATTTCTTCCCACTGGACCCTCTTGCTAAGAAAATGGTCAGATAACCATAAGAGAAATGTTATATTTTCATTATTGCCATTACAAAAATATAACATAGATAGATTTGCCATTCCATCAAGAAAATTCTAATGTTTAAATAATTTTACAGTCTTATGTCCCAGCAGTTTAGAATAGAATAGCAGGAACATTGGGAAGTGTATGGCCAGCACAGACTAATTAGCAATAAAATAACACAAGGTAACACTGTATTCAGATATTAAAAGAACAAAGAAAATATTTACACCTGACCTAATATGCCATATATTTATACAGTTTACTATATACATTCTAGAAATTACATACATACATATATGCATGCATACATAGAAACAAAAAGGTTGCATGCACACTTGTAGTATATGGATATCTACAACACCATATTAGCATATTCACATTAGCAAGTCTACCCAAGGGCCATATTTATTAAGGGCAGTATTGCTTTTTAGCAATACCGCGCCTTTAACAATCGGTTTAACGAAAGTTTCAGTATCATAATATTTGAAACTATTGAAAATGTCATGGGAAAATATTTCGCGAAGGGCATTTCAATCATACTAAGGGTTGTCACTAGAGATGAATAAAACTGGTGAGATTTGGTCTGACAGCAGTTCCGCAAAACATATTAAAGTTCTGAAAATCGGAACCCAATGAAAACTGAATTTTCACCATGTTTGAATATTCAATCGCTATTTTAGAATATTCCATTAAATTTTTTTTCTAATATTAGATTTCCTAATCGTAACTTCCAAGTTTAGAAAATTTAGGAGATTCTGTGGAATTTTTACAATCAGCAGTTATGAATCAACATCACACTATTTGCTGGAGGGAAGCCACAAGTGGGTCGCCAGTAGGTAATTTTATCTGTGTAACCCAGGCATTCTATTATTTACAGGGAGGTGGGAATAAACAATCTCACCTCCCTGTGAACAATAGATAGATTTGCAAACTGTGCATTTGGTGGTTTGGTGTCCCTTTAAAACAACATTTAGAAGGAAATGTTGCCAGATTTTATACGATAAAATAAAATTAATGAAAATAAAAAAAGGAGATTTAAATAGAATAGCTTACAGTTTTATATCATATGAGTTTTTGTCAAAGTTTTAGAACTTAACACACACACACACACATATATGTAAAACAACAGAGAATTTTGCTGGGAAAAGTTTGTAATTGATTGATTAATTGTTTTATTTAGCAAAGATAGTAGTAAAATTAAAATTGTTTCTGCTATAAATCTGAAATTCACTTGATTTATCACAATTTTTTATTAGTACCTTCTGGTGAGGGATCACTGGCATTGGAGAATCCATTCGTGGAGTTGCTGTGGGAACTGGTGCTGGACGCTTTGACCTAAGTAAAATAATGAAGAATAAGTTTAGTAGAGCAATAAAATGCATAACAGGTAAAATTGAATCATAATATTGAGCAAGGATGCTGGGAGTTGTTGTTTTCAAATATCAGAAGGACCTCAAGGTGGACATCCCTGATATGGAGTGCTGTATTGTTTTATTGAAGCAAGAATATTCATCCTTATTATAATATTATTCATTGATGCTGTAATCTACACTCTCCCTTTCTGTTTATTGCTTAGAAATTTGTTATGGCTGAGAGTCTTAAAAGCTTCATGCTGCTTTAAACATTTTTTTTTTTTTACTTCACTTTCTCCTTTAAAAAATTATTGCTAGATTTCTTTTGTACATTGTCAACACAGCATTAAAAAAGTCATATACCATGAAAATATTATAACACATTATTAGCATGTGCAGATGTATCTGCAAAAGATTAGAGAAGGTTGGTCAATGCAGAATTCTCATTGAGTGTGAGTTGATGTTATGGGCTACAGTCCCACATTGCTAAGAAGTTTAAAGGGTATAGCCACTCCAAAATTAGCATTTTCTCTAATGTAGGGACCCCCCCTCCCAACTCTAACCGCATGGTTTAAATTCTAAAAAAGTCCTTAGAAAATTACTTACCAGTAAACATGGAATCTCTATCCTTCGGTTATGAAATCCGAAAGATCCGTACGAATCTGGACGGATCTTCTGGATTTTGGGACTTCGGAAGACATTTTTGATAATTTGGAAGACATTTTCGATTATTTTCGAATGTACAGGGCTATTTTCAATAATTTTCAAAAATAGCCTCGAATGTTCGAGAATTATCGAAAAGATAATAGATAGATAAGAGACCATTTTTGAATTTCCGATGGTATTTTCGAAAATTGAACGTTTGAGGCTATTTTCGATAATTTTCGAAAATAGCCCCCATCATTCAAAAATCTTTTAAAATATGATCGGAAACGCGAAAATGGTCTCCGATCGTATTTTCCATAATTTTCGAATGTTCGAGGGTATTTTTGAAAAATATCGAAAATAGCCTCGTACATTCAAAAATGATCGAAAATTGGTTCCGGTTTCGGATCTTCGGGATTTTCCTGAGATCCAGGAATCCGAAAACAGAATGAAACTAATGAGTTTTGGCCAAATCTACTTACCAGACCAGGTTCTTCCAGCCTCTTCTGGGAATGGAGTTGCATTGGGGGCTGGACCGGCAGCTGTGTCTGTGATTGGCTGAGAATCAGCCAATAACAGACGAGACTGCCGGCTATTGATTTAGCAAATGGAACCCAGTCTGGTAAGTTTCTAAGGACTTTTTTAGAATGCAACTTCCAGGAACGGAGTTGCATTGGGTGTCTGGACCGGCAATATGATGAGATCCAGACTTTGGCTACTAAAGTTAAATAGCACTTTTCATATGAAATCTGTCTCATTGGCTGAGCTGGTTTATAGGGGACAGAAATGTCCCTCATCAAGGGAACCTGATCGGGTAAGTTTCTGGGGACTTTTTTTTAGAATTTAAACCATGCGGTTAGGGTTGGGAGGGGGGTGACTTCAGTACAGAAAATCCCTCCACGCAACATGGAATGGGAAGGCTCTATTATGCATGCCTGTGTCCCTCCAGGAGAACAGAGAAGGGGCAGATATATTTTACACATAGGAAGGCTCCTACTCTTCAGTTTCCTGATCTAGTCACTGCAGGACAATCATATTGTGAAAGGTAAAGATTTATAAACACTACACAGTGGGGCCAGCAGTGGGTTAAATTTTAGTTTTGGGGGTGGGCATGCCTTTTAAATGCTCCCTACCTTTGAAACTCTCTCCCTCTCTCAATTTGCCTGGTGACATACATTAATACTTTCAAATCTAGACTGTTATCCTACCTTTCTGACCATCAGCACAACAAATGATTGTTAGCCCTTTTAAGCTCTTTGTACCCATCCCCCTCACTTGTATCTGTATGTTGTCCCTCCCACTTAGATTGTAAGCTGAATCTCATTCCAAATGTGTTTAGGCCTGTTGCACTTATATCAATTTATAAATAATTTATATATATGCTTTTTTAATCGATGTATGAAATTGTATTTAATTTAATTAAATTTGTATCTATCTGTATAATGGCTTGCACTTATCCCCTTGTTTGTATACTGTATTTTTAATTTACAGCACTGTGTACCCAAGTGGCGCTTAATAAATAAAATTATACATGCATACATATACATACATACAAGAGGAGGCCTTTACTAAATAAGTCACACAGGAAATAAGGGCACTTCTGGCATCTTTAATGAACACATCCCCTTAATAATAGACCATTTAGACCATATGTTTTGTTAACTATATAACAGTTCTAGATAATGCATACTCCATTATTTCATCTGGAAATTCAATCAATAAAAAATTGTGAAAAACGTTTAATGAATATTTCAATAAAATAATAATGTATTGTTTGGGTTCTGCATGGCTATTGTTCTACTTTGGTTATTTTAAATGGTTTTAATGTTTTTGTTGTAGCTTTTTTTTTTTTTAAAGGATAAGTGCACTGTAAATCAAGTTATGTTCATTTGGAAGCTGCAGCTTTAAAAATACCGTTGCCATATTTTTTTTTACCTATGCCCCTCCAGAGCCTAGCTTTGTGCCTTGAAAGTTGCTGACATCTTGTTACTGGTTTGCTGAATGTTAAGCTCCGCCCCTCTGAGATTTCCTCTGCTTTCTCCTGCTTGAGCCTCAAACAGTAATGCCTGTCAGTTTCCGTGCACTCTCCTGCTTGAGCCTCAAACAGTAATGCCTGTGAGTTCCATGCACGTGCGTGTGCACGGAACTCACAAGCATTACTGTTTGAAACTAAAATATTGACGGCTAAAATATGGGTGGACTGCTTTGACCAGCACTTTTTAAGATTGCAACTCACGGGCCATTTGCAAGTAGGGGTCAAATAACAATTAACAATGTCACATGAAAGCTAACACTGTATGTGGGAAGCAACTAATTACCAGATTGGATTCTTCATCTTAATAGCAGATAAACTTTACTTTACACTTCTCAGTTAATTTGAGTCTATTGAAAGTTACTAAATAAAAATGGAGAAACACCTTCTTATAACAAAAGGCATCTTGCAGTCTCATGCTATATGAATAGCATTGCCCACAAAATCTAAAAAACAAGAAGTAATTTCTTACTCCTAGGTTCCCCAGAGTAAGGGGCAGAGATATGCAAAACACTCCTTTATGTTCCTTAGCTTATGCATGTGTCCAGAACCGCTGGCTTAATAACATGCAACATAGACTAATATATAGAGCCAATCATCTGACCTGCAGACATGACATGTTTCAATCTTGTTAGATCACAGATTCATGGCTCTATGGTGTAGGACTTGGGCATACAGTAGACAAGGCAGCTAGAAAGCTTAGGGAGAGGGGGGCCAAAAGGAGCAAAAAGCCATCCACTGAGCATAAAAATGGAGAAACACCTTCTTATAACAGAAGGCATCTTGCAGTCTCATGTTATATAAATAACTTTGCCCACAAAATCTAAGAAACAAGAAGTAATTTCTTACTCCCAGGTTCCCTAGACATAAAGGAGTATTTTGCATATCTCCGCCCCTTACTCTGGGGAACCTGGGAGTAAGAAATTACTTCTTATTTCTTAGATTTTGTGGGCAATGCTATTCATATAGCATGAGAGTTTTGGCCCTCTCCCTAAGCTTTCTAGCTGCCTTGTCTACTGTACCATGACTAGGCCAAAATGAATTCAAATAAAGGTATTGAGGGATATTGATATTTGGTTAGGAGTAGAGATGAACAAAACCATCCAGTTATTAAATTTAATAGTATAAAATAACAATAATAATTTTGTACAAATGGCATAGGGACCCGGGAAATGGTTTGGAGAACATGTATTAATGCCCACAACCTTTAAATCAATCAATCTATAATTTTTTTTATATTATGCAATGTCTGGGTCATATTTTCAATATTTATCACAAATTCAATGAAAACTCGAAAATATGGTGAAAACACAAAAATTCAAACATGACGATCTTGAAAATATGATGAAACCTCAAAAATTATGAATGTTCTGTCGGAACTACAAAACAGGTATTTCCGACAAGGAACCGGGTTTGTTTCAAACCCCAAACCGATCAGTAGTTAGTAGTAGATCTGTAAACTCATATGTTCTTATCTACATGTCTCTCTAAGTCACATACATATTTATATATATAAACATAGAAAAGATAATCAATGCACATTCCTAAGCCCCTATGCCTTTAATATAAAGCACTGGATGGCCTCTTCCCTCATTTTAAAAAGCCAAAGGGCTAGGGGGAAGGGAGAGAGCCTGTTATTTGGATCCAGTGTGTAAGAATGAGAAATGCAAAAGTTTGCTAATCGTAATCGAAGTAAAAGAAATTTAAAAAGGTTAGAAGTTAGGACCTTCCAGACTGGGGTTACCTTAACGTGATTGGAAGGCTTTTCATTCATGTGATCACAGTAATGTATACTAAAACCCCTTTATTTATAAAGTATGCCAGTGTGCAGATAATATGATATTGTATGGGGTCTAGGAATGTGCATTGATTATCTTTTCTATGTTTGTATAAATGTTTGAACAGATTAGTAGCACTTCCGCTAAATGTAGTTGTAAATTAGCCTAATTGGATTGCTTCCACAATCCTTGTATTGTATATATATATATATATAATCCAAAGTGTGGGCACTCTCCCCCTAGTATGTAACTCCTTTAGAATAGAATACCCCGGTGCCACCAGTAAAGACATATATACAAATCCTTGAAAAAATCCAGTGCACTCATGGGATTTTGTAGTCAAACAAATGCCTTTAATTAGCCATCGTGAAAACTGGCAACGTTTCGGCCTGGTATGTGAGGCCTTTGTCAAGCCAAAGATCTGAGAATCTTTAAGAACGGTAATAAATTTGGTATGGCCCTGTATGGAAAGCCAACTGACAAGAATACCCTATTGCATAAACAGAGTTACCATCTGGCCCCCGTTAAGAGAGGAGTCCCGTATTCTCAATTATTGAGAATTTACCAGAATAACACAGACAGTGTACAACGGGATATGCAAGTCGTGGAGGCTATTAAGAGGTTCTCGGAGAGGGGATATCAGAGGTCTGAAATTGATTTGGCACTAGCTAAAGTGGATAGTTGGCCCAAGAATGGGGGGGAGAAACAAAAAAACCTACATAAAGAGAGCATTAACTTTATCTCCCTTTGAGCAAGGAAGTGAAAACTAGTGTCGATAGACACTGGGAATTGATTAAAAGGGATAGACAGTTACCTTTCTCTAAGACCCATATCCGACATGTGTATAAGAAAGGAAAAAATTTATGCAACATGTTGGTTTTTACTAACAGTATGCCTGAGAGGAAACCTCTAACCACGAAAGTTGGATGTTTAAATGCCCTAATTGTGTAACGTGCCGAATTATGCTGTTTTGTTCACCCCCAAACAGGGAAACGAATGTTGATACGGGGCTGGTACTCATGTACCAGCAAGTTCGTCATATATCTTATCATGTGTCCTTGCTCTCTAGTGGGAAAGACCAATACAACGTTCCGAGAAAGAGTTGCCAACCATAGGGCATCTATTAGGAACTCCATTGAAGTGAAGGGAGGGGAGATGGCTGTCGCAAGACATTTTAAACGACAACATCATCCCCTATCATCATTACGATGTATAATTATTGATGGTGTAGGGGAAGGATGTGGTGGAATGGAAAGAAAAACCGTTCTCCTCCGCCGGGAAGCAAGATGGATATATAATCTAGAAACCCCCTCCCCTAAGGGTCTGAATGAACAGTTGGCCCTTCTATGTTTTTTATAACAGTTCCCTGTCGCTACTTCGGTACATCATGATTTTATGTACAATTTGATATAGCTACACCCTTTGGGATATAGGTTGGGCAGTCCCTATTATCATGGACCTTAAGTCAGACTTAAGTTCTGTCGTTGGACAGGACTACATTGATGCAGTGTGATTGGAATAGATGATCTCTGTATCTCCCTTCTGAACATGGCATTTTAGGGGATGCCTATATATGTGATTGCTGATGGGGATATTAGTTGCCTGTCAATTTGGATTATGAGTCTACACATATAGTGGAGGGACCCTTATCATAGTCTTATGTACTATACTCCTCTTCTTTTTTATTGTAAACTATGTTAGTCCGATGTTGTTCCATTCTCCAGGGGGCTTGTGTTTCTTAGTTGTTTGGGACGGGTTGCTATGCTACCCACTATCACAGCCCATCGGATCCTGCTCACCGATTGGTGCATTTGGTTGCTTGGGCTGGCCTTGTTTATCTGTGGTTGCCTGGGATACGCCTGGTGGGAGGGGTTTGTGCCTTGTTCCCCTTTGCGCACCCGTGTGTGGTTGTTCTTGACCCTGTCGTGAGATGCGTGCGCAGGTTGTAGCTAATTGGCCACATTCGGGTATTACCTGTATTCGCGTGCGGGCGCATGAGTGATGACGCCTTACCACGCGACTCCTATGTGGGAACCTGCCTTTTAAATGGCGACCTGGATGCATGGAACAATATGGGAGTTGTGGTGCATATGCAATACTGATCCGATTTATTGTCTATACATGTTTTATTTGTGGTGACATGCACTTTAGGTGGTTGGGATGGGGGAGGTTTTAAATAGGGGGAGGGATCTTACACTATGTTTGTATTTTCTAAAGACGGCTCCTGTGAGAGCAGAAACGCGGCAATACTTCGATGCTTCAATAAATCTTTGATACTTTTACACAAGTCCCGTGAATGCTATCCTTTCCGAGCTTGAAGCCTAAACCTTTTTTCTTCAAGTCTTAAGGGATGTCCTCGTGTCCTTTGACATGTTCTATTGGTGAACAATGCCCCAGATAGTTTATTGTATGGCCCGTTAATGTATTTATACACAGTAATCGTATCCCCACGCAAGCGCCTTTTCTCCAGCGTACATAATTGTAACTTTTCCAGTCTCTCTTCATATTCAAGCTCCCCCAATCCCCTTATTAATTTAGTTGCCCTTCTCTGAACCCTTTCCATTTCAAAGATGTCCTTTTTGTACACAGGATTCCAAAATTGCACTGCATATTCCAAATGAGGCCTTTCCAATGCTTTGTAAAGAGGGAGAATTACATTTTCCTCCCTTGATTCCATACCTCTCTTTATACAAGACAATACCATGCTGGCTCTGGCTGTTGCCGCCTGGCACTGCTTGCTACCTTTAAGTTTGTTATCCACCAAAACTCCAAGATCCCTTTCCAACAGGGATTCACTTAACACAAAGCCATTTATAGTATAAGTAGCACAAGTATTTTTAAGTCCAAAATGCATCACCTTACATTTATCAACATTGAATTTCATCTGCCACTATCAGCCCAATGTGATAATCTATCTAGATCCCCTTGCAACGATTGCACATCCTCTGAAGTTTTTAATGGTCGACAAAGTTTTGTGTCGTCAGCAAACACAGAAACCTTGCTGACAATACCCACTTCCAAATCATTAATAAATAGATTAAATAGAAGCGGCCCCAACACAGAACCCTGTGGCACCCCACTTAGCACTTTAGTCCATAATGATGAAGCCCCATTAACAACTACTCTCTGCATCCTATTCATTAACCAATTTTCTATCCATGTACAAATGTGACTCCCCAGACCAACAGACCTTAGCTTATACATCAGTCGCCTATGGGGGACTGTATCAAAAGCCTTTGCAAAATCCAAGTAAACTACATCTACTGCTATACCAGAGTCTAAATTTCTACTTACTTCCTCATAAAAGCCAAGCAAGTTAGTTTGACAAGATCTATTCCTCCTAAATCCATGCTGGTTACTACTTATAATGTCAGTCCTTGAAACATACTCTAGAACATGTTCCCTTATTAAACTTTCCAGTATCGTCCCCACCACTGAAGTTAAACTTACTGGCCTGTAATTACCCGGCTGTGAACGACTACCCTTTTTGAATATTGGAATAACATCAGCCTTTTTCCAATCCAGAGGCACACCACCGGACATGAGGGAATCAGCAAAAATAAGAAACAATGGCCTAGATAAAACTGAACTTAGCTCCTTAAGTACCCGAGGATGTATTTTATCCGGTCCAGGAGATTTATTAATATTAACCTTATTTAGTTCTTTCTGTACCATATCCTCGGTTAACCAAAGTGAACTTGAATCTTGTATACCTTTATTGCTACTATACTCTATGATATCTGTACTTGGATCTTCTATAGTGTATACAGAGGAAAAAAAATTATTCAAGACATTTGCTTTATCGCCATCCTCCGTAACTAACTTATCCCCATTAATTAATGGTGCCACATTCTCAGTCCTCATCTTCTTACTATTAATATACTTTAAAAAATGTTTAGGCTTAGTGATGCTTTCTTCAGCTATCCTAACTTCATTATTAATTTTAGCTAGTTTGATTGCTTTCTTACACTCCTTGTTACAGTTTTTATACTCCCTAAAGGCCCTTTCTGTTCCCTCGGCCTTAAAGATTTTAAATGCCTTTTTCTTCCTTACCATTTGCCTCTTTACATCAGAATTCAGCCACATGGGCGCGGATTTATTTTTTTTACATTTATTTCCCAAGGGTATAAATTTAGATGTGAACTGGCTTAAAATCCCCTTGAAAACAGTCCACTTCTGTTCAGTACCTTTACCTGATAATACATTATCCCAGTTGACATTCTGAAGAGCTGCTTTTAACCTGGGAAAATTTGCTTTCCTGAAATTAAATGTCTTTGTTAACCCAGCGCACTTTTCCTTTCGATAACAAAGTCCAAATGCCACTATTTCATGGTCACTATTCCCTAAGCCTCCAGTTACCTTTATATCTATAATGCACTCCACAATGTTAGATATTACCAGATCCAACAGAGCTCCATTTCTAGTAGGAACCTCAACCACCTGTGAGAGAAAATTATCCTGCAGCAAATTCAGGAACTCATCGCCTTTTTCTTTGATGGCAGTTCCACCACACCAATCAATGTCAGGGTAATTGAAGTCCCCCATAATGAGCACACTCCCCAAACTTGCAGCCCTTGCCAACTGCATATGAAGTTGACCTACCTCCTCTCTGCTAGCATTTGGCGGCTTATAGCAGACACCAACAATGACATTACCCCCTTTCCTGTTGCCTAATTCCACCCATATTGCCTCCACTTTATCATCCATATCACCAGTTATCTCTTCTTTTAAATTTGGCTTCAATTCTTTTTTAACATAAACACATACTCCTCCCCCTTTCCTTTTTTTTCTGTCCTGCCTAAACAAGGCATATTCTTCTATATTTACAGCCCAGTCGTGAGAACTGTTCAACCACGTTTCTGCTATACCTATTACATCATACTTTTCATTCAATGCGATCATTTCCAATTCACCCATTTTGTCAGCCAGGCTTCTTGCATTTGCAAACATACATTTTAGATTTTAGAAGTGGTATTTTATAGCTTAATGGTGTTTTTAGGGGGTTGTTTTCAGATTCTGGACTATAAAAAATTGGGTTTAGTTCTACTTTAAAGATTCTTACCAATAAGCAGCTGTTCCAGCCCCACTCCCTCCTTTGGGCCAGACAGTCTATAAGAAGTCAACTTCTTCTGGTCCAACACATTAGTTTTATATAATATACTGTAGTAAAGCCTTAGATAAACATTTTAAACATTGTAACCAGTAGAAATTAAAAAAAAAAGTAAAGAAAAGGAGTCAAACAGAAACAAAAAATAATAAATAATTTGTTTTGTTAATTCGTTATATTTCAAAGAACAATACCCGGCTCGCCACACACCCCAGCCCCATCCAACCACAACAGATACAGAAAAATCAAAGACAATATCTTGATTGATCTCAGATCAATATGATGGTATATTTCTCTCTTAGTCTTTGGGGTTTCCGTCTGTTACTTGGTTCCCACTGGCATCTGTTATAATATAGAACCAAGTGGAGACCTCATCATATTTATGAATTAAGCCTCCAGTAAGGTAGCTCAGGCATTCATTTTCACAGATCCACCAAATATTTTAGAGTAATTGGGATTCTGAGGGGAGGATTGCTTCCACATAGCCGCTAGGAGACTTCTGGTAGCAGCACAGAAACTATGGACCAATTTGTTACTAGATATAGATAATTGTGGGAAATTTTTGTCAAACAACGCTGTCCAAGGATCTAAAATTATTTTTGTATGTATGATTTTATGGATCAAACATTTGCACAGTGTCCACAACTTTTTGGTCTCAACGCAGCTCCAACAACAGTGTACCAAATCTGCAGTCATTAGACAGCCTCTATAGCAAAGTGGGAAGGCATCTTGATAGATCTTTGCTGTTGTATGAGGGGTAAATACCATTGGTGAAGTATTTTTAAGTCTTGTCTTGTGAAGTGATGCTGGATGAGCATTTATGGAGAGAATGAAATATCTCTGTCCATTGTGTATCCTCCTGTATAGTGCCCAGCCATGTTTCCCATTTGCTGGGAATTACAGACCTTTACAACAGTTTGTAACACCAAATCATAGCACCATTACAACAGCATATAGTATGGAATTTGTTGTATGTGGACAAGCATAGTTGTGTAGTGGTGTGGTCTAAATAATTAGTGTCTTCCATTTTACCACTGAGAAACATGTCTCCTAGTGTTTCTTTATAGTAGGTGGTACTTAATTTAAAGGGTATCATTGGCTAATATAGTAGTTTTTAGTAACATTAACCCATACCTGGAATCTCAGATTCATCTGTGCCATATTTGTTCCGATCTGCTGCCTCTGCCAACCGGAATGCTGTACTGCCGTTTTATCCCTGTCTCTGACATGCCGCCTACTTGTTATGTACCCGACGCGCGCACACTCCTGTTGGACATGCGCACTTCCGTCACTTCCGTAGTCGGGACTTGGTTGACCCGGCATCTGCTGCCGACGGCCAATAGGAATGTACGCGCGACGTTCCCATGGCTACAACTGACAACAACTGCGCTGCTGTAACCCGCTCTGTCTCTACAAAATGTATGTATTGGGCATGTTTATGGCAGGTGCAGGGTCTGTTTATGGCAGGGTCATGTTTATGGCAGGGGCAGAATCCTTTGTCCTCAGGTTCTGCACAGGTTAGTCTCTTGGATATATCATTTACATTTTATTTTAAAGGAACATGATTAAATAATTAAATAATAACAAATGAAATAATCTAAAACTTTTCTATTTTTACTGTTTACAGTTTATATATATATATTCACATTAGTTCAAATAATTAAATCTACATAATTTATTATACATTATATACATTTATTTTTTATTATATATATTGTTGTACTTTGTGTACACTTTGTATACATGACTATGCATGTACCGTATACAATTAAGATTATTTATATATTTCATTTATATTGATTGACAATACATTTTTTATTTTAATATTTATAAATTCTACAGTAATGAATTTTATAAATTAATCCAAATGAAATTATTTTTTATTCATTGTGTGTATTTTTTAACTGCATGACCAAACTTTTTTTTCATGTATGTTTGTGTATTTTATTTGTATGTGTATATATGAATTTTATTATGATTGGTGTGTGTGTGTTTTTATGACAGTTTATATCATTGATTATTATTATTATGTATATCTTTATTAGTGATTTTTAAAAAATATTGTAATATGTTTGATATGTGCTACTTATATCATATAATGTGTTTTAAAAATACAATTTTGGTAGGCTACAAAGATTAGTCCATATAAAAGTTCCAATACTATATTATTATTTAACTAATAGATGGGCATTTCGGGTAGGGTATAACGTTTGGACTAGATGGATGTAAGTCTTTATAAAATTGCTAATAATAGGTTACTATGTCACTGTCAGACAGGCATTTTTTGGGTAGGGTACAAAGGTTGTACAAGATAGACGTATGTCTTTATTCAACCTCAAAAAATATGTTAATATGTAACTGCTAGATGGGCATATCAGGTAGGGTATAAATGTTGGAGTGGATGGCCATATTTAATACAACCTCTGGACATTTTGGATAAGGTACAAAGGTAGGACAGGATGGACTAAAGTCTTTATGTCACCAAAAATACTATGTTACTATGTAACTGTTAGACGGGCACTCCCCCCTGCAATACCGCTAGTGACACTCCCAGCATCCCCTCTGAAATACACCATCTGTCTCCCAGCACTCCCCCTGCAATACAGCTATTGACAATCCCAGCATCCCCTCTGAAATACACCATCTTTCTCCCAGATCTCCCCCTGCAATACCGCTAGTGACACTCCCAGCATCCCCTCTGAAATACGCCATCTATCTCCCAGCACTCCCCCTGCAATACAGCTAGTGACACTCCCAGCATCCCCACTGAAATACAACTTCCATCTCCATTCCAAACACCAACACCCCCCCCCCCAATTTGATTCCTATAAATTCTATTACTTTTGCAATTGTTAAAAAAAAGTCTCCTTACATAAAGCTGTGTGGCTGAACCTTATAACTTCCCCCTCTGTCTCTCCCTGCACTATTAGCTGTGAATAGATCATGCAGAGATAGGGAGGAAAGGCTTTGTTTACATCAGGCATCACTGGGGTCAAGTGGGAGTGGCAGAAATCATGAATATGCATGTGATGATGCACATTGACTGACAGCCCACCCAGCACAGTAGCAGACACACCCCCATGAGCTACACAACTTGCAGAGGCTGCTGCAAAGCAACAGAGCTGATTTGGGGGGGGGGGGGGGGGGGGGGGGGGGGGGGGAAGGTGAACTTTCAATAAGGGGAAAAAAAAACAACGTTTTTTCCAATAGTGGAGATACCCTTTAATACGAAATATCTGTTTACTTTTAACACTTAAAAAAACTTAAAGTTTAACATAAACTTTCCTCTGTTGTATAGAGGAAAATAACAGACTGCAGCTGAATGTAGCTCTTTTTAAGTTGTCTAAACAACATTATTGTGATTGTTATTTCAAAGATAATTCAATTTCATATAACAAGTCAAATATTTTTCATCTACGACTTTCCATCTCACAATCTCAAAATCATTATAAGAGAAAAGGAATTCAATATATGTCTTTGATTTATAAGAATAGGACCCCAATGTACTATAAAATGTCCACCAAAACACTTCCCCTGTCACCTTGAAACACTTAAATAAATCTTTTGTTGTGTTACATGTAGTCTGGTTGATTATCTCTTACATTCTGTAAGTGGACAAAGTTTCTATTTTTCTATATATTTAGCTTTATATTTTTTCTTTGGCCATGAAAAGTAATAACTGGGCTGATGCAGTAAATGGCGCAAAAATGTGCCTGTGCTTTAAATTAGATGTTATATAATGGCAGTAACCCAGTAAAAAGCTAACATCTGAGAAAAAGCATGTGGGTGTATATATTGGCCTGCTGATGTCTATTGTTGGTTATATGGTTTAGCGGGAGCCTTCTGTACTGGCCCTTTAGGGTCAATTGGCACTTGTTCTTTTTCTGTAGATATCTGTTGAAGAAGCTAATTAGCTTTTTCCAAACTGACCTTAGCTAATAAAGTAAGGCGTATAAAAAAACACATAAATAACTCATTCAGTAAGTAAAAGAAGATAAAACAAGAAATAAAATAAACATATGTGATGGAGAATGGGAGGGGATTAGAGTGGATAAGAGTATAGTTAAAGTTGGCCATACACGATAGATATGAAAGCCAATTTGAGGTCATCTTCTTTGACCTTGAAGACACCTCTCTGCTCCATACTGTACAAAGGAAACTAATGAATGCAGGTCCTTATTCATCTTTTATAGATGTCATGAAGCCAATTTTCTTTGTCATTTTTCGTTGTCTAATGAATAATTTATTTAACATAATGTCTGCCTAAATTTAGTCTATTGAAAAACAAAATGCCTCAAATAAAGTTTTTGTCATTCACAGCCACCTACCATAAATTTTTAATCAAGTGTATTAAAAAGTATTTAGCATTTGAAATATTTCATCAAATTGACCTTGTCTGAAATAAGTCCTTATTTAATCACAAGCACACAACGTTTCAGGGATCACTATGTCCCCTTCATCAGGTGTCACACCTGGGAAGTGGTCTGGGAAGTTATGGGACCCATACACGATGCAATGAAATCAGTCGATGAACTACCAACCAGATTTAAATTGGAAATTATCATTGTACACTCGGACATAAACGAACACAATAAAATTTTGGCATTGCTGTGTACAATCTGCCAGAAAGCAACTAATTCACCATATATGGGCAGATTTCATTGTTGCCGATAGTGTAATGTGGCGGAAAAGACAAACGTACAAAGCATATTTTGGGTTTGAGGTCTCGAATGGTAATGAAGAATGAAATAATTTGCGATTGTGTTTGCTGATTTTTCTTTCATATTTTATTTACTAACGAATCTCGCTGTGTGTTCGTACATCAATTAATGCGCCTGTAGTTGTCATGTGTACCGCAGCACACATTGCCATCATGAACTAAATATACACTCTATGGTCTCACACCTTCCAGGCTGTGAGCTCTGCTTTTTCCAGGAAGTTGTTTATTCTTCTTTCTGGAAGAATCTGATTGTAACCAATTCTGACTGGAAGAGAATCTGATTGTTTTAGTACACCAATCAGATTCTTTCTGAAAGAATCTGATTGTAACCAATTCTAATTGGTTACAATCAGATTCTTCCAGAAAGAATCTGATTGGTTAGTATACCAATCAGTTTCTTTCTGAAAGAATCTAATTGTAACCAATTCTGATTGGCTAAAATCAGATTCTTCCAGTAAGAATCTGATTGGTTAATATACCAATCATATTCTTTCTGAAAGAATCTGATTGTAACAAATTCTGATTCGAAAATAATCTGATTGGTTAGTATACCAATCAGATTGTTTCTGAAAGAATCTGATTGTAACTAATCAGAATTGGTTACAATCAGATTCTTTTGGAAAGAATCTGATTGGTATGCTTTCTGAAAGAATCTAATTGTAACCGATTCTGACTGGAAAAGAATCATAGGTTAGTATACCAATCAGATTCTTTCTGAAAAAAAATCTGATTGATACTAATCAGAATTGGTAACAATCAAATTCTTTCATAAAGAAACTGATTGTCTGTTCTTCAGACCAATTCTCAGGTCCCAGAGCCATTTCTCAAATTTTCGAACGCGGCTCGAAAAAAAATGTGCAAAGTGTTATTCCGTAAAATTGCTAGATTCGTGGATCGCAGAAATCTGCCGTGGAACCGGTCCATCTCTTCCTAGACATTCTTTACTTGCAGAGATAAATCTATTTTAAATGGCCAATGCTGACTCTATATGGTTAGCCAATATATGGAATGTCTTGGTTGTATGGTTAGTGGCAATATCTACATACAAATATCAGATTGCAGTGGTAGCTTTTTACCAAAACTGATAGAGGAGATTAATGCAATTTCCATACATTTAAGTACATTAGGGATTGTATAAGCCTTACTGAGAAATGTAAAGGTTTTACCATAAATAAATTCCACAATAAAATGATTATAATTTACACTGTCAAGTCAGGAAAATGTTTGTCTTAATAAAGGAATATTTTCAGTGATAATACAGTAGACAGTAATCCCATGAATAGCAACTTTTATTAAAGTCTAACAAATATAGTGTGCTTACTTTTGAAGGGTGAGATTCAAATTGTAGCTTGCTGATTTAATCTTGTTCTGAGCATCCAAGTGAGTCATGCCATCTGTACTGACTCCATCAATAGCCACCACTAAGTCACCCTGGTTTACATTGGATTGTGCTGCTTTACTGCCTGGGGTAACCTAGTAACAAACACAAAATAATAAAGTTATAACAAGGGGCAAATATCAGCTGTTTACATTTTTACAAAGTTTTCTGTTTACTATGTCATTGAATGAGTGGTCACAGAAGATATGTAGTACAGTTTCTTTCTAACATAATAAATTACATATATATTTATTTATAAATTATATATATATTATATATGTATATTATATATTAATGAATTTATTCCTGTTCCTTCTGGTTAAATAGGAAGAATTAAAAAAAAAAAAATAACTGCAATAACACTGATTATAAAGACTTAATGTAGCAAGCAAATAGAAGGACGCAGAGGAGCCACCTTAAATGGAGATTAAGGAATAAACAAAAGACTGTCACACAGGAATGAAGAGAGCAGGACAGAGAGAAGATGAGCTCAAACTTGTTTGATGAGTTGCTTTAATTCACAACACAATGGACCATTTATATCTTGTCTAGTTCTCACAATCAATAATTACTTATTAAGGGAGTTTTCTTTCTACAGGTATGCTAATATATAAGACATTAAGAGTACCGTATATACTCGAGTATAAACCGAGATTTTTAGGTCTAAAAAAGACCTTAAAATCTGTCCTCGGTTTATACTACGGGTCATACACAAAAAGACCCGAAAAATCTGTTTAAAAAATACCCCGCAAAGTTTTAACTCACATCTGCCGACACTGCACTGTAACTTCCAGCAAGGAGACATGTACCGGTATTTACAAAAAGGAGACCAGGAGCGTGTAGGAGTGGAGACCGGAGCATCTGTGCAACGGAGAGGCAGAGGCGCAGGCACGTTGGAACACGCAAGTTACGCACGCTCTGATGTACCGGTAAGCAAGCGTGCGTAACATGCTGCGTAACTGCGTGTCCACGTCCTGCACCTCGCTCTCTCCTGTTGCTTCAGACTGCTCCGGTCTCCACTCCTACACGCTCCTGGTCTCCTTTTTGTAAATACCGGTACATGTCTCCTTGCTGGAAGTTACAGTGCATTGTCGGCAGTGTCATGGAACAGAACAGTCTCCCAGTCAGCCTTACCTATGGCACATCATTACCTACCGGTAATGCAATGGGTTTGGTGGGTGGTGGGTAGTAGTGGGGGGGGGAAGGGGGTGGTGTGGGTGGCACTCTATTTAATTATTAAATTTTATTACTATACAGTGTATGGCGCCTCTATAGGGGTAATATACAATCCACCTTATTCTAGCGGTGACTAGTCTGTACTCATCTTATGTCTACTACGGTTTTTGGCAGGACCATCGTGTTCTCAAGCGAGTCTGAGTCTCACTCTTCCATACACATGGCTGTGTAGTGGGCTCGAGTGTATGTCAGAGGTGGGAAGCACGCGGGACCTGTAGAGGAGGTGCGGGAGGGGCGGAAGCGGGGGGGGAAGGAGGCTAGGGGGGCGCGCCGGGCCCGGAGTAACGTTGTGGGCAGGGAAGATTGGTGGGCAGGGAGATGGTCACAACGGCGGAAACTCGTGCCTGGATGTGTAGAATACAGTTGTTTTCCGTGTGCCTAGTGCACTATGCGCCAAGCTAGTGGTGTGAAGATGTATGCACCAATATGTACAGTTTCTTTGTGGGGTTTCACTGACGCGACAGGCCCCGTGTCAACGTGCTCAGAATAGCACCCCGGTACAGGACAGGGTCATGTTATACTATATTGCGATTTTATTACGTGCACAGGGGTCGATGGGTTGGTATCCCCGCGAGGGCCCGACACGAGGAGAAGGAAGGAGCAAGGAAGGCCGGAGGAGGAGGAAGTAGCTAGCCAGGCGAAAAGAGCACAGGGGAAACCAAGGGGTGGAAGACGGGAAATAATACGGCAAATCGCCGATCGGGGGGAAGTCCCTGTTGGATGCAAGAACCAAGCAACTACACTCCCTCACACAAAGTCCGTGTTCTATACCTCGGGTGTTTATCCGCGGGTGCTTCGTGTAGCTCACGCTCGCTTGTTAATAGAGTAGCGCCTAAGGTATATATATATACTTCGGGTAACTATATATAGTTGGCAAAAAAAAGCAGAGAAGAAACCTGTGGAGGATCAGAGGAGCACTTACGGTGATTGAGAAATTTCTTTTATTGTGCTAAACATCGAAAGCGTTCTCAGTCCTTACAGAACCGTGGGCTCGGACAGCTGAGAAAGTCTGTCATGGACAGAAACGCGTCGATGTTTTAACACAATAAAGAAATTTAGAAAATCCCAGGTGCTCCTTTACTCCCGCATACCTGTACTTGTTTTCCAATTAGGAACACCCTGGTAGAACGATTGACAGGCAGGCACCCGGGTAGACGATTGACAGGCAGAAGCGAGTGCCGCTCCAATCTGCTGTGTTTGTTTAATATTTTATATATATTAGCTATATATAATAATTATATATATACTTTATATATATAGTAATTTGCTTTAGCACCAGAATTGTTACAGCAATGCTGCTGATACTGATATTTAGAAACAGGTTTAAACCGTGTGGACCTCAAAGCTGCAGAATAACAATATATTATCTGAGATGGAGAAAATTAAGTGGCCTGGGGATTAGTTTTTTTAATGGAATATATGTCATTCCAAATGTAAGATTGAAAAATGTTCTATTGTAATAACTACAGTAATGTGTCATTACCTACTTTGTTTTCATATGTTGATTAAAGTATAAGTATATGTTTGCTAACTTTTGTTCTTACTTTAAAACATTAGCAGGGAGATATAATCATTTCCATTCCACCCACTTAATGTGATTTACTGCATTGTAGGCCCCAGAAGGTAAGTTGCGCCACGGTAACGCCTCTATTAAAAAAAGGCGTTAGTTAACGTTAATTAAGGATCTGCTTTCGATTCACTTTTTGGGATACTTTATAGATAGTTTATAGATACTTTATAGATATCACTACATAAAGAAGAGCATATAAAACACACACACACATACACATACACACACAAACACACACACACACACACACATATATGTATATATTTATTTATAAAAAGAAGCAAGACTCAAAGCCTAGAGGCTTGATAAAGGCTCTAGGATACGAGCCGAAACGTTGCTGAACACTATACGAATAAAAGTTTTAGAAAAGACCCCTTGAGTGAACCATCTTGCTTCTTTTTATCCTACTTTGGAAGTGGACTGCACTTTGGTAATTATACTACCAAGTGGAGTGCCTACATTGAACTATATATATATATATAAAGTAACAGAGGTTCTCCGATGCACTCCGGTCACTCCGGTCCAAGTTCAGCAGCCTGGGTGCCGACAGTAAGGTAAGTAAGTACAGCATAAGAAGGAACTGGGCACTCAAGGACTTAACAACGAAGTTTATTTCAAACAAGCATGGTCAGTATCAGGTATACTGACCATGCTTGTTTTGAATAAACTTCAGTGTTAAGTCCTTGGAGTGCCCAGTTCCCTTCCTATGCTATATATATATAATATATATATATATATAATATATATATGTTACTTAGACAACCCTTTTCTACCAGATACCTTCCTGCGATGCAAACTGCTTAGTATCAAATCCTCACTGTTTGCAGTTTAAAACTGTAGTGCTGAAACTGGCAGACAAATGGTTGATTTGTCATGAACTTTACATTCACAAAACAGCATTTTTTATTTCGGTTATCAGTCCTGAAATATGTGGCATGACTTGATATTTTTTCTAAGCGGCAGCCAGTACAAAAAAGCCAACAACCTTTCTACATTCTCTAAAGGCTATCACATTGCACATTCTTTAGAGTTCATGCAGGATAAAGAGCAAATTACAGGCATGCAAAAGGGCAAGCACCTGATATATTGTCATGGTCTCTTTATCCTTTCTATATCTTTAAATCCAGTTTTATTTTTAAATGACAAAAACATTTTTTCGCTTTATTTGCAATTAGCTGTGGACCTATCTAGGAAATTCAGCCAGGGTTTTGTCTTTTGGAGGTGAATTGCTGTGGAACATGGTACAATCTACACAATGCACCCCATTGGCATCCTGCTAAAGCCTTCACTTTTAAAATGCAAAGTATCTCCACATTGATATATTGAAGCAAAAGGCAAGTCCATGTTTCTGTGAGATTTGATAACAGAGAGATCATATCAACCATATGAACTACAAAAACAAAGTCAGCAATGGTGATGTAAATAACTGTAAATGTCTTCGTAATGTTACAAATTATTCTAAAGCTACCCATACACGGGTAGACGTTCTTGTGATCAGATTTTCGATCAGATCACGAAATGAAGGACAAATGGATGACTCCCACCTTGAGGCCTTAAAATCTGAGGAAAGATCTGAGCTATAAAAGGAGAACTGTACTAAATCTAATAGCTCAAGTGAATTTCAAAGTAATAGCTCCATAAACCACATTTTTAGACACTATTTTTCACTTAAAAAAATAGGTACATACACTTTCTCACAACCAATTCAATCATAGATACATCCCCAGTATTTATTTTCCATAGCCCTTTGCTGCTAGTAATGCCAGCTGCACAAGCCAGGTGATTGTTAAAGGGCATGTCCACCCTTATAATATACTTTTAGCCTATAATAGAATACCTTCCCCCAGCCCCAACCACTATAAAATAAATGTAAGAAAGTGACCAGATCTTTACTTACCTTCCCTCTCTCCTCCGATGCCCGGCCCGGCCTTCTGCTTGCAAGACACTGCAAGCAGGGGGCGGGACCGGCAGCCGCGTCCATGATTGGCTGAGAGGCAGCCAATCACGGACGCGGCTGCCGGCTTCTCAGAATGCCGGGGGAGAGAGGGAAGGTAAGTAGAGTTCGAGGGTCTTTCTTAAAATTATTTTTTAGTGGTTGGGGCTGGGGGACGATCTATATATATGGGCAAGGGGTTTTATGGCAGGGGAGGGATCGCAAACGGGAGGGAGAGGGAGGGGGAGGAGGGGGAGAGGGCTTGCAGTACGCTAGCCAACTTCTCCCGGAGGCGAGATAGGAGGCAGAGTCCCTATATGATCTGCTATCCTCCTGGTGGCAGTTTTGGGACTTTGGGGGGGACTCATGAGAACTTATGGAGCTAAGATGTGAGGTAAGGATTTTATTACACTACATGGTGGGGCCATAGTTGGGGGGGATTATGGTTTTGGGGGTGGACATGCCCTTTAAGAATATAGTCAAGTGATAGTTATGTAAAAATTACTATACAAGTTCAATATAACCTTTATTAACTAGAGATGTAATGTGGGATCGAATAGAACCCAGTTTCGAATCAAATCTGAGGGTTTCGAAGTCCCGACAAAACTTTTGGAACTCCCGAATTTCACGGAACCCGGATTTTAAAAAATTTAAATTTTTATCAAAAATTGAAAAGAAACAATCATCGAAAATCATCTAAAATCAAAAGTAGATGATTCATCGCTGCTGAGAAAGTTTTAGTAGCGAAACGCGTTCAGCGTCTTCTACTCTTTGGATGTGATTCCTTCAACTACTATTCCGATTTGCCTTCCCCCTGCCTCTATTCATTTGGAGCTCCCATGGTGACTTACGACAGTGACTGGACTGCTTACAGATGAGTATTATGGGGCCTTGCGTTATTAACAATAGATGCTTGTTGGCGAGGGAGACTCTCAGTGATTATGTTACTAATCGGTATCTCTCTTTGTATGTGTATATATTTTTTAAATGTTTTTATTAGCCCCCATGTTATCCCAATGATGCACAATAAAGGGATTGTTTTATAGCTCATATCTGGGTTGAGGCCTGGCTCTTTGTTCTTATTTTTGCTGTATTGGTGTTTTGTTTCTGCCATGAGCACCTCCCGTCCATTTGGACATTGATTGACCTTGTGCACTGCTAAATTTGTTTTTCCGAAAATCAAAAGTAGACGATTTTCTAAAATAGATTATTTTCGAAAATCAAAAGTAGATGATTTTCCAAAAAATTTAAATCGAAAGTAGACGATTTTTGGAAATAGACGATTTCAAAAATCAAAAATCAAAAGTAGATGATTTCGAAAATCGAAAGTAGACGATTTTCGAAAATTGAAACTTAAACTTTCGAACCTTCTGAAAATTCGAAAATGGAACGAAACTCAACAGTTTCGAACATCTCTATTATTAACGCTTGGTATAGTATTATTTACTGGTTTCACAAGTCAAACTCTTGAAAATAGCCCATATTAAAAATGGGGGAAAATAGTGTCAACATATTCACTTTAAAAATGTTTTCCATTATATGTAATTCAATAACTGTATTGCAACCATGCAGTACAATTATTCCAATACCACTAAGCATTATATAGCAGGAGCATCCTTAAGTTTGAGCAGCCATTCACTCTCTGTAGTTTGTAAAGTGCTTCTGACCTTCAGCACTGTGCTAAAAACAGATCTTACTGTCATCGCTTATAAGCGAGAATTCACATTACACAGAAATCATAGCTTTGGCTGTCCTGAAATACCAGGGAGTACCCATACATAGAAAAGAAACCAGACATGCATTGCCATAATGCCATAAACATTTGTTATATTTAAACAAGGTTCCTCTGCGATGCAGTAATCATTTTACGTTAGTTACTGCATTGCAGGAACATGTTGAGGTAAAAAGCGCCTACTTGCATGGGGATAATGGGCTGATAAAATTCATGGTAAGTGTTGCGCTGTTTAGGAGCCCAAGTGTATTACATCAGGTTTGCTGCATTATTTCCAAAAAGATTTGGCCATGTTAATTTCATGTGCTTTTTTTAAAGAATCGAATTTAAGTTATTACTTGTTGCATGACAAATAATCTAAGCATCCCCCCAAAATCACTAATAAAACGTAAATTACCAGTAAATGGCATTAAAATAAATGTAAACCCCCCCCCTCCAAGAACTGGATAATTGTGATAACTGGATAAGATGACTATGTGCACTGTCTGACCACACTTCCTGACACATTCTCCCTTGCCTAATATGGACTATAACAGGATTGAATAGAGACTATTACTAGGTGTGACCTGCTGTAACAGGTTCCTACAGTAGTTTAGGATTAGATGGTGTGGATGATTGTTTACAGAAATACTACTAATTAGCACATTGTTTATGCACAGATCTTACTATTATAGATTTAAAGCTAGGTACACACAGTCCAGATTTCTGAAAGATGACAGACAGGATCTGCAAGATCCTGTCTGCCATCTTTCAAAGATCTGCATACACACAGTCCCGAGCGTTCTTCTTATGAACTTCATAAGGAAAACGCTCGGGACTGTGTGTTTCCATCAGCCGCGCTAGACTCCTCTATAGGGAGTCTAGCGCGGCCGATGGAAATTTTTGGCCTTTCCCGAACGAGCATTCGGCCGACCCAATGGTTTGGGCGGCCGTGCACTCATTCGGGAAACGAGCGTACACACATAACGATAAAGCCCCGATACCGTCGGTATCGGGGCTTTATCGTTACTGTGTGTACCCAGCTTAAGGCTGGGTTACAAGCGATCACTCAGCGGGGACAAATATCCGTCAGTCGCATCAAATTTGGCCGCGGGCGAATTTGCGGCCCCATAGGGAACCGCACGATCAATTGGAATATCTGCTGGTGTGTACCCAGCCTAAAGGTTTAGAAGACCAATCAAACCTCCACACTCACACACACTCTAGGCCAAAACCAAAAAGCTATAACTTAAAAAAAACAAACAAAAGTAGAACCTTAATCCTCATATTGATATTCCTAGTGCACTAGTTATCTACACTGAGCATAGCAAACTGTACACCATATCTTTCTCTCTCTATAGAGAGGAAGACACGTTGGAAATGTATATACATTGTACTGTATATGTAATATACAAATTAAGATTAATGATGAACTTTGACGTTTAACTCTTAATTTCTATTTATATATCTATCTACAGTTAAATACAACACATACAATGCAGACACTTGGCACCAGGCTAGACCTGAACAAAACAAAAACATGTGACAGTAAATTCGATAAAGTCTGGCATATTTCCAATTACGTAAGCAACTGCACATGTACTGGAGGAATAAACAAGGAATGGCATAGTTAGAACAAATTAGGATTTACTTGCAATAGACAGTTATTCTATTCACTCATTGTTATGGTGAACTCTGTAGACTTTTTTTTTTTTTTTTTTTACAGAACAATCACAAGACAAATGCTTTTATGCTGAATTAATATGAAAAATTAATGGATAGAGATACAATTTTTTTTTCCTACTGCCTCCGGTCTTCCACTTCCTCTACAAAGCACAATTTACTAAAGCTGTCAACATTCCCTTTACTGTAACAAATAGTATTTCATTCTATAGTAGAGTGGAAAGAACAATAATCTATTGAGTAGGCATTCAATGCAGGTTAAATATTATTAATGTTCTATCAAGGCCAAGGTTATTTTTTTTTTACACATTTCCTTAAATTAATATTTACTAAAATAAAAATGAGAGTTACTGGTCTTGTATTCTGGAACATAATTGTTTCTAAAACATGTTTTCCTCTGTTAAAAGATATTAAAGAGAACTAAACTTTTAAAATAAAATATGAAGCTTTTCTCCCCAGAAACACATATTCAATTGTAAGTAATAGATTCTGTAACAAAGGAGGCTTTCCATGTTGTTGCCAGTACAACTCATAGCCCAGGATGGCTTCAAAGAGACATGCCCCCTGACCCCAGATTTCACGTCTCTAGCACGTTTCTAACTTCTGTTTCTAGTGAAAGATAAACAGGGAAATTCATAAAAGTTCTTATTGTTAAAAATGGGACTAAATTACCTCAACCAATCAGATATTATTTAACATTTGAAAGCTAACATCTGATATGTTGAGGCAAAATTAGCACCATTTTTAATGATAAGAACTTTTATTGAATAACCCTGAAAGTTTATAAATGTACCTGTATTAATTGTTGGGTTGATGGCGCACCATGTAAATGCTGGATTTTTACGAACACATGGCCCAATAAGTCACAAGTTCAAATCCCCTAGTTTACTTATGAAACAATAACACATACACGCTCATTTTTCCAGAGCCGCTATCACTCTGGGCAAATGCTGCTTTCGCGATTCAATATCACAATTGCGAATGAGGGTAAATCCCGCTAAGGGATTTACCCACTGCGGGATTTTTACACCAGCTATTTGCTGGGGTTAAAAAATCCTGCGGTAAAACTAGCGCAAACACGATATTGAATAGCGAGCATCGGATGCGCAGGTAATTTCTGAGGAACCCAGAAACGCTAATATGGATTTAAAGTTGCGCTATCTGGTAGTGAATTGGTTAGCGTGACTTTAACAGCGCGTCTGGGTAAATGAGTCTACTGCCTGAGTTTATTTCTTTTTTTTTGTTTGTTTGTTTCCATCATGTTTCTAGAAATAAATAAAGTTTCTACATATGTACAAACTTTATATATAACAGCTATGTTTTTTATTTATCAACCAGCGTCAATTGCTAACAGCCCTCCTGGAGCAATACAAAATAGTATCAACTGACATTTACTGAAATGTACTTGCTTGTTTCACATGTTCAGCGTTGGAGCACTGCTAAAGTGCTAGATTTAGAATGACACTGACCATTGGGGCACAGGTTCATTTTTTTCAGGGGTACTTTTTTTTTGTATTATGCTCCTAGCAAAAGATAAAGATTCTACATTTTCTTGTGGGATAGGGTAGAAAGCTTTCTTTTTAGCAACGCACAGTATAGAAATTTCCAGTTTAGATTTCCCAGACTTATTTTTGCTTTTTCTTCTTACATCCATGCTAGCAAATAAATAAACTGCAAATGTTACTTTTCTTCTTTGTATGAAAAGCAAATGAATTTATCATTGTTAGGGACAGGAGCATTTTTAATGTGTTAACACAAAAACTGCACTGAAACCTGTGTTCTGTGTCAGAGGGAGGGATGATCTCTGAGCTGTTACATGATTGTCAGCTTCCAGGAAGCATTGCTGCAGCTTCCTGTGAAGTGTACTGCGTACAGGTGACCCCTAATACCCACACGTTTATTTCATAAATCACCTAGCATCCACAGTAAAGCAAGTGAGACACAGCTTTTTGTATCCTTGTGTATCCTTTCAAGGACAATTATACTGTTTCACTGCAACCCTCTCCCAAAAACTGACAGATTGTGGGAGTTTTAAGGTAAGCCCATGGGTAGATTTTAGGTCCTTAACTTTGGTACTTTGATTGATAGAATCAATCAAAAAACTGATCCTGGTCCAAAAATCTGTATGGTAAGGAGTTATAAAAAAAATCACTAATTTAGAGATACTCAGGGGGCGATGCACTAATGGACAGAGCTGGAGGAGAAGCCGCAAGCAGAGAGTGCGCCGCTATCGGATGTAAGCCAGCGGCAGGGGTATTGAAAGAGTGAGAGGTGGCCTTCAACCTCGGTGGGATTTTGTACCATTTTTTTTGTGGGTTGGTTTTCTGTAACCCTACTTTCAGTTTACAAAACATTTTTTTTGTTCTTTCCATACATTTTACCGCAGCGTTAATTTGTGAAAGCTTGCATTTCTTTTCGGTGGATTTTAACCCAGGTGTCATCAACAATATGAACCAGTGGCTGGGTACAATGCCCCTGAAGGAGTTACAAGCCTGTGTTTCCACTTCCTCCATGTAAAGGTTTCCTTGCTGTTGAAAAAATGGAGATCCCATAGCAATCCATGTTTTGCTTTTTTAAACAATCCTTTATTTAAAATAGGGGGTATTCAGGCATAAGTCCAAGGGAACACACCTGTTCTGGGTTCTGTTCGTTAGTGTTGTCTTGGCACAGCCATTTTCTCACCATGCAACAGCCTCTGTGGTGGCTATACAGGTGAAGGGATGTCCCATCATATTGACATCTTAAGCTAGGTACACACCAGCACAGATTTCTGAAAGATGACAGACAGGTCTGCAAGATCCGTCTGCCATCTTTCAAGATCTGCATACACACAGTCCCGAGGTGTCTCCCTATGAACTTCATAAGGAGAACGCTCGGGACTGTGTGTTTCCATGGCGCAGCTAGACTCCCTATAGGGAGTCTAGCGCGGCCATGGAAATTTTCGGCCTTCCCGAACGATGTTCGGCCGACCCGATCGTTCGGCGCCGCGCGCTCATTCGGGAAACGAGCGCACACACATAACGATAAAGCCCCAATACCGTCGGATCCGACGGTATCAGGGCTTTATGTTAGTGTTGTGTACCAGCTTTAGTTTCTTCCACAACAAGGACTACATCTTGAATCTTGGTAGTGATGATTAGAAACTCCAACAAGGCCCTAGGATGTTATTTAGTATTTTGCCGCCTTGTATGTTACAGAATTGCTGCTGATGATTATGGCCTTAAGGGGGCCGCTTCCTTATTCCATATATACATGGATGTGCTCACCAAGGTACAGGTGATGATAAATTGCTCGATTTTTTTCTTGTAGTGACTTAGCCACAATGCAATAAACACCTTGCATTCGAGGGCAGGATATATTGCCACAGATTTTGTACAAGTCATTCTTATTGAGAAAGCCAGTCATATGACTAGCATACTTTTTAAGAACTAAATTTCAAAGTCCAGTTGATATAACTGAATACATTCAAGGAATAAATGTCCCTTTTATTATTATAGGGCCTTTTCCCAAAAAAATATATATATCAACAAAAAAGAATAGATGGGTAAAAAATGGGCTTATCACTATCAAAAATTTAAACAAATGTGTTTGCCCCTTTAATTGGGTCTTCTCAATGGTGCAATTGAGAAAGCCCGAATAAAAAAAGGGAAAAAAACTTGTTTGGGTGCTAGCCGCTCTCACCAGCATATTCTATACTTCCGTGTTCAGCAAGGTCCTCTAAAGTCCCTACCAGATCCGTGTCATGGACAGACTGACGATGACTGGACTGATAATATTATGTGAATGTAGGAAACAGGAGGTGTACAAGGCACTTAGGCAAAGAACATAGGGACCTATATTGAACCAGGGCGCCATTATTCCCCCTAGCATCTCCCTGGCAGCTTTTACTTTCAGCTTCAGAATGCCTCTCCTTGTTTGCTGCTGTAAATTTGCAACGTATAGGGCCTGATCTTCAACCACTCTATTAGCACAAATTCTGCAAACGAACTGAAGGTGAAGGAAGGAGGAGGAGGATGAGCTCAGCTAATAGTACTGAGGGAACGTTTTAAAAATTCCAGGTAAAAGCTGCTGCAGACTTTAAAACAATGACCCCTGTGACTAGCAGCCATAAGTCCTATCCCTGCTTTTTCCCTTCCACCCAATCATCTCAGTAAAACTTAGAGTAGGTGAGAGTGAAAATTCAATGGAGGGGAGAATGGAAAGAGGTACATACTGGATTCATGTCAATGCTGGCTGCTCAGAGAAAAGAGATAATGATAATACTGTGCTGGCATGAAATGGTTAATAGCAATACTCTGGAACAGTGCTGACACTTGAAAGTATTAATAGTAAAGTCTGCTGGCACTAAAGGGTAATGGTAATGGTGCTTGGCACTGAAAGTGGTAATAGCAATACTCTGGGGAAGACTTGCTGGCACTGATGGGTAATGGCAATACCCTGGAAAGTGTAGCACTGAAATTATTAATGCTAATACTCTTGGCCCTGGGTGTACTGTATGCTATTGCAGTGTTCTGGTTTTGTCATCTGGGGTTAGGGGTGGTATTTTAATGGTTATGGGTGTCACTATTATACATGATATATGATTTGCCCACCAACATGATTTGCCCACCAACAATAAACATATATTTTTTTTATATATTATTTTTCTGAAGATCTAAATTTATTATAAGCTACATATACAAAAAAAAACCTTATTTTAAACTAATGTTTGGAGGAGGAGGGTATAAGGGTTCAAATAGATGGGTATATTCTGAGTAGTTTCAGAACCTTTGTTGGGTGTTGGGGAAGGAAAGGGGGGATAGGGAAGGGATGATATAGGGAGAGGGGAAGGCAATTCTAATATAGAATCACTTATAATAAATGATACCTGGTGTGGTTAACATATTTTAGTAAAACAGGAAGACTAATGAAGTACAATCTAGATAGGTATCAGAGTCCTATATATTCCAGTTTTCAAGTTTTCAAAACTGTTAATGGTATGTAATGTTTATATATCGTTTTCTTGGAATAACACTAGATTGACCTTCATGACCATGAATTGTTGTGGTTTGTTACAGTATGTATGCTTGATGAGAGCTCTTCCATTTTTATCTTTATTTTTTGAGGGAAAGCAGGCATGTTTGTTTCCATAGATGTGGAATTATTGTTCTTTCTGCAATCTAAGTAGTTTCTTTTTAGTTTGATCGATTGAATCCTGGAATCACGGTAAAGAAGAATTGACTAAGGGTCAGCAGGTATTTGTTCTTATGAAATTTGATTCAAGTTGTATCATTTATTTTCAAATGGTTTAAATCAGTCGGGAATGAGAACCAGATGTGAGTTAGTGTTCCTCATATCTTTCAAGTATTCAAGAGTATCTTTGAAATTGGGGGGTGATGTGTGGATGCTGTTGTTAATATAACGTTTTTTAGTTTGTGTGGTCTGATCGGGGTTTATTTTTTTCAGAGAGACACAATAGGTTGCGTAATATTTTGAAAGCTTGCTGCTATTCCTCGATTTATGTCTAGTGATCAATTCTTATTTGATTGTTCAAATATAATTAGAGGTATTTTTATAATGGAATAAATGATCCAAGGATCGCCACAGTTATTGCTAAATCATAAGTCTGGATCTGTAAGATTGGCAAATTCTGAGGTTTTATTGAGGTTTTGAGTAATTATAAATTTTTTAAATTGCATAAAACAAGTTTAATTTTGTACTACTACATTTTATGCGAGAATAATGGGTTTTGAATTTGATAGGGGAAATAAATAATCATCCTCCTTAATATCATATTTTTTAAAATTTCTATTTCTGAAAATACAGCTACTTAAAAAGGTGGTGTCTTCCCTGCCAGGAGAATTGTGAATTAAGGTCAAATGATTTAGCTTTTAATTTGATTGAATCCAAGAATCCAGTTCATCGATGATTATGATGCAGGATTCGTGTTACTGTAGACATGTCTTTTCATTGGAATGTCATATGGAGTTCATCCAGTTCTTTGACATATGACAAGGAATACACAATCACCTTTCCCTTATAGTGTAGAGAAAGTATTCTCTTATTAATACATTTCCCCTTAACAATGTACTGTACCGTAGCAAATAATATACATGCAACTATATAGTAATATTCATATCTATTACTGTTCATTTCTTTGTTTGATTGTTTTTAAGCTTTTAACCCCTTCACTGCAGGAGATTTTCATTTTTTTTTGCGTTAACTGCCAGAAGAAGTTTTCAGGATTGGTCCTTATCGCTTTGAGACGTAATTTTACAGTAGGAAAACTTTGCAGTAAATCAGGGAATATTAAAATGTTTTTGTCAGCACACGTGGTACTTTAAGATGGTAACAAAGATTTTGTACCTTTTTCTGGAAATTTTACTGGAATTATGGTAAAATATGTAAAAAAATGAAAATTTGCAAATTTTCAGGATTTTTCCCATTTTACTTATAGTTATCTTAAGGTTACACACAAAAATATTACTGTTCTAAAAAGCTCAGATACTCCCGAGTACAAACGATACCAGATTATTGTAGGTACCGAGGTTCTGTACGGAGACCCCCCCAAACTAAAACGGAACCTCCTAGAATATTCCACCAAATTAAAATGTGTAACCAATTAGACAGTTTAACATAGATATCTACAAATTATCTAAAACTATCCCCACGTGAATATTTTAGAAACTACACACTGAGGATTTACGCGATGGAGGTTAGTTTCGATCAAAATGCAGATACCCGGACGAAGCTCTCGTCAAATTGAAGTTCCTTTCTCACATTTTCCTTTTTTTATTAACTGTAACATCAGTGAGACAAAATCAAACTGCGAATTTACGACTAAAAACGTGGAGGGAGGAAAGATTCAAAGCGACTCATAAATATGACACGAACCCCACCCCTCAACCACCACACCAGGAATAAAACGTATGCCACATTCATGGGTTTGTACCGAGCATGGCTACCAACATACCCAGAGCAGTGAACCCAAGTGCCAAAGTCAGTAGCGAAAAGAAGCCAAAAGAAAAAATGAGCCATGTTTTGGATTTGAAAGTCTGCAGTTTTTCCACAAAAAACCCCCCCAACTCAAAATACCCCACATGAGTAAACTTATATTACCTAGGCAACTACTAACACACATTCAGTATTTTGTACGCGTGTTAGTTGTTCATTAATACCATCCCAATGATTGGTGGGCGCAGTTCTCGTAGAAAGTTTGCACCTTTTACCAGATTTAAAAAAAATATGAACATCAAACAACGTTCAAAGGGTCGTTCGAAATCATGTCAAACCCCATGGAATGTAAAAAAAGGTACCAAATATCAATCTCCCAAATGTCTGAATCAACGGTTTGCAATATGTGTGGTTACACACGCGGAACGTGGAAGCGAAAACCACAAATGTGAGAACAATGCACGATGGCTCAGAAACAGGCGAAAATATTTAGCCAACTCCGATTTGGACAAGAGTCGGCAGTTTTTTCCCACAAAACGACCCCCGTAAGGCCTTAGAATTAAACCCCCACACAAACAAACTATATATTCCTGAAATCTACCACCACCGTCAGCCTATGTAAGACGCTGTAGTTTGTTCAAATATTCATGACCATCAATGGTGTTGGGCCGCAGTCTTCGGAGAAGTTCGCACTTTTCTGAAAAAAAAAAAATGAACAAAAAACAACGTCACAAACAGGTAAGAAATCATGCCAAAAACTGAGGGAATCTAAAAAAAAAAGTTACTAAACATAAAAATATCAATCCTCCCAAATGTCCTGAATCAAACGTAGCCATATGTGCTGGTTAACCATGCGGTACGTGGGAGGCTAGCGAAACGCCCCCCCAAAGAGACAAATGGCACGTGGCTCGAAACAGCGAAAAATATTTAGCAACTCTGAATTTGGACAGTCTGCAGTTTTTTCCACAAAAACAACCCCGCGTAACTTAGAAACCATAAAAACCCGCAACAAACTATAGATTCTCGAATCTACACATTCAGATATGTAGAAGCTGTAGTTATTGTTCATTTCATGAACCATCACTAGGGGTTAACGGTAAACAAAATCCGTTCTACATATGGGTGCGCAGTTCTTTGTAGGTTCGCACGTTTCTATGAAAAAATGAACAAACAACAACTTCCAAAGGTAGAAATAATGCCAAAACCTGATGGAATCTAAATAAAAGTATACCTAAAATATCAGATCTCCGACAAATGTCCTGAATCAAACGGTTGCCCAGTAGGTGGTGGGTTACCATGCGGAGCAAGTGGACAGCGAAAAGCCACAAAGTGAGGACAATGCACGATGGGCTCAGAAACAGCGGAAAATATTTAGCAACCCGAATTTGGACAGTATGCAGTTTTTTCCACAAAACACCCTGATAAACTCAGAAATACCCCCTACCACAAACTCTAATTGATATGCATGAAATCTAAAACACCTTTCAGCTTGTCGCACTGTAGTTGTTAATTCATACCATTCAATGGTGTGGGCGGCAGTCTCGTGAATTTCGCCATTCTACACAAATTTTTCTGGAAAAAATAGAGAAAAATACATTTCAAAGTATAAACAAATCACACACAAAACACATGTCTGTAAAAAAAACAACAAATATCAATCTCCTAATGAGGTCACTGAAATCAAAACACGCTGTGCCATAGTGTGGTTACACACACTGAGTGGAAGCACTTAGTCAAATATGTTAACACATCAATGAGCGCATTTTGTTGTGAGCCATAATAACAAGCATTTTCCAAGATTTTCCAAAAACTGCAACACCCCTCTAACTGGACAATACCCCCGCAAAATATATGGTTCAGAATCTACCGACCTTCAGTACGTCCCGCTGTAGTTGGTTCATTTCATACATCAACACTGGTGGTGGGCGCAGGTCTTCGTAGAATTTCGCATTTGTTCGAAAAAAAGCAAATGGAAAACAAAGAACAACTTCAAAAGGTAGAAATCATGCAAAAACCCCAAGGAATGTAAAAAAGAAAGTTACCAAATATCAATCTCCCAAATGTTCTGAATCAAACGGATAGACCTAAGATGCGTATAACACAACGCAGACGGGGAATCAAATAGACACCCCAACGTGAGCCACATGAACAGTGGCCAGCAATTACAGCAACTTTTCAGTTTGTCAGAGCTAAACACCCTCTATATTTAGAAATACCCCCCAAAACTATAATTTTGGAGGAAGGGCCTACAACACTTCAGCTACACAATGGTGTGTGAGTCTTTTAGAGTTGTCACAAGTGGAAGGTGGGGGTTGCAGTTTTGGGTACAATTTCGGACTAACACAAAATTATATTAACCACACAGCAATCCCACACATCACCCCAATTCAAAGATACTCTTGAATACTTGAAAGATAGAGGAACACTAACTCACATCTGGTTCTCATTCCCGCTGATTAAACCATTTTGAAAACAAATGATACAACTTTACAATCAAATTTCATAAGAACAAATACCCTGTGAACCCTTATGTCATTCTTCTTTACGTGATTCCAGGATCAATAGATCAAACTAAAAAGAAACTACTTAGATTGCAGAAAGAACAATAATTCCACATCTATGGAAACAAACCATGGCCTGCTCCTCAAAAAATAAAATATAAAAATGGAAGAGCTCTCATCAGCATACATCGTAACAAACCACAACAATTCATGGTCAGAAGGTTCAATCTAGGTGTTATTCCAAGAAAGATAGATATAAAATTACATACGATTAAACAGTTATGAAACTTGAAAACTGAATATATAGGACTCTGATACCTATCTAGATTGTACTTCATTAGTCTTCCTGTTTTACTAAAGATATGTTAACCCACCAGTATCATTTATTATAAGGGGATTCTTATATTAGAATTGCCTTCCCCTCTCCCTATATCATCCCTTCCCTATCCCCCCTTTCCTTCCCCAACACCCAACAAAGGTTCTGAAACTACTCAGAATATACCCATCTGATTGAACCCAACACTATATTAGTTCTTGTGTGGTCTGATCTGGGTTAGTATCTTTTTTCAGAGAGACCACATATAGGTTTGCGTAATATTTTTGAAAGCTTGCTGCTATCTCCTCCGATTTATGTACTAGTAGATCAGATTCATTTTTGATTTTCAGAATATAATTAGAGGTATTTTTATAATGTAATAAATGATCCAAGGATCTGCCACATTTATTGCTAAATTCATAAGTCTGGATCTGTAAGATTGTCAAATTTCTGAGGTTTTATCAAGTGTTTTGAGTAATTATAATATTTTTTAAATTGCATAAAACAAGTATAATTTTGTACTACTACATTTTCATTGCGAGAATAATTGGTTTTGAATTTGATAGGAAATAAATAATCATCCTTCCTTAATATATATTTTTTATAATATTTCTTATTTCTGAAAATATAGCCTACTTATAAAAGGTGGTGTCTTCACCCTGCCAGGAGAATTTTGAATTAAGTTCATAATGAATTTAGCTTTTAATTTGATATGAATCCAAGAATCCAGTTCATCGATGATTATGATGCCAGGATTCGTGTTACTGTAGACATAGTTCTTTCTATTTGGAATGTCATATGGAGTTCCATCCAGTTCTTTGACATATGACAAGGAATACACAATCACCTTCCCATTATAGTGTAGAGAAAGTATTCTCTCTATTAATACATTTCCCCTTCCAATGTACTGTACCGTAGCAAATAAATATTACATGCAACTATATAGTAATATTCATATCTATTACTGTTCCATTTCTTTGTTGATTGTTTTTAAGCTTTTAAAGGGCATGTCCACCCCCAAAACTATAATTTAACCCACTACTGGCCCCACTGTGTAATGTAATAAAATCCTTACCTTACATCCCAGCTCCAAATGGCTTCCCTGCTATGCCCCTCCAAAGTCCAGAAAACTGGCCACTCTCCCGGAGAAAACTCTGGGAGAATTTTCCATGCGCAGTTCAGCACGCCCCCCTCCCTCTCCCTCCCTTATGTCCTGACTGAGGGTAATGTGGTACATTAATGTAAATTGAAGAAGGAGGTGGCCATTTAAAGAGGGTGTGGTCTTGTAAAGATTATAGGGGCAAAATTAGCTGTTGTGTTAGTTGCTTTCTAATGTAGGAAAGGACAGAAACTGCTGCTATAGTTTCTAAGGAGGCACAATAAAAATATTCTTACTGACCTTGCCTTACTACTTTATGAACCCAATAATGCCTTTTCTGTTAACTATTTGTGTAAATTTCCAAATAAGGGGAAACTAAGGGGAAACTTAATAATGATTATAAGTCATTTTTATGACATAGTCAGGTTTTCCTTAAAGAACAACTACACTGTAAAAATTTACTTTTTTTAAAAAAATGAATAGCTGGCACAGCGAGGTAGGATTGATTATTCTTACCTCCAATATCATTCTGTTGAGGAGTGCCAGCTCCTCAACAGCTTTGTGCACAGAAGGTTTTCATCGTCAGGAGGAAGTGCACAGATGCCATCCTTTCTTAAGGGTAAGGGTAACTGTGGTCTGGAATTCTCCCAAACTAGTAAGAATTATATAAAAAGCCTTCCATTATACATTCAAAATAAAACATAAATCACATCTCTAGATAAAATTTGTGAGAAGTTATTGCTGGAAACATTCAGCAATATTACTTCCTGCTTGAACACTTCCTGTTTTCAGCTTGTAGTCATGTGACCAGCCTCTGTCTGCATTAATAAGCTTTTCTTCTCAACTGTTAATTTTTTCACTAGGTACTTCCTTTTCCCCCCAGCATTAAGTCTTAACTGAGCATGCTTCTCCTCCAGGGCAGATGGGCAGGGCAGAGGTCAGGTTATGTCACTCAACCTACTGGAAGCTGGAAGTTTGAACATTCACCCCAATGTAATGTCTCACAGGCTCCAGCCAGAGATGGCTCATTTTGAAAGAAATACTGCAGGCTTTCATTTAGCCCTAACTTGTTTTGAGACCACAGTTGCCCTTCAACAAAATGATATTGGTGGTAGGAACCCACCTCTTCAGGCTATCATACATCCTGGTTGCTAAGCAAACTCCACTGCCAATCTAATTTAGCCTAACCAATTCACGTCACTTTATGTCTCACCCCTTTTTCCTCTAGACTGTAAGCTGGGCAGGGTCCTCTTTCCTATTGTATCAAGGTATTGCTGTAAATTACTTCACACATCTCAGAAACGCAGATTGAATTCTTAGATGTAATCATAAAGAAGCACCAAGGATGGTTTATAACATCCCTGTACTGCAATTAGACATCAACAAATTCTTTGCTACACATCACGAGTTCTCATCCAGCTCCTCTCAGAGAATCAATACCCAATGGTCAGTTCCTCCTCTTTAGAAGGAAGTGTTCTCTTCCAGAAGATCACCCACGGGAATCTCTGCATCTTGTGAATAGATTTTCTGAGAGAGGCAATCCAAACTCAAGGGCTCCCCTGCACATGTTACAGTCCTTGTTGAGGTAAGGGAAGCATCAGGGACCGGATGACTCACTTTGAGCTTCTATTCTTCACTTTCCTGGATTTTGAAAAGGCACTACAGGAGAACCATAAGGAGCAGGGATGTAAGGTAAGGATTTTTTTAAAACTACACAGTGGGGCCAGTATGGGGTTAAATTAGTTTTGGGGGTGGACATGCCCTTTAAGGATAACACTATTAGGTATTTATTTACCTTTAATGTGGAATAGGACCACCTAAAGCAAGTGATTGGGAAGGCATGGCATGTACTTTAAAGTGATAGCCTTGTGGGTCATTTTGTTTCAGATCATCCCAGCATGACAGCAAGGGGAGACACAAATTTGGCAAACAAATTAATAAGAAGCCACTATGTGAGGGGGGGGGCTGAACCAACAAATGGGATCTTTCTTATGGGAACATACCCCTGTGGTGACTTTGTTTATTGTGAATTTATGCACAACAAGAAAGAAGTCACTGATTTGGAAGGTAAACATCAGTATACTTTGAGACATTATTTTAACTGTAGGACTGACCATATAATGACAAGGTAGCACCAGATTGGTGAATGTGGCTGAGGCCCTCATTATATGTACTGCTATGCTGCTGTCTTATTATTAGATGTGTACTCAGTACGCTTAGTTAGATGTGTGTACCAATATATTATTCAGCATCTACCTTGTTCCAATTGTCTTTCTCTGTTCTCTCTCTGATGTATATTTTTTTTGATATGTTTATGTTGTGTGAGAGAATTTGAGCCATTTGAGTAATTTTTAATTTATTTTTTGCACTTTATCTATCATATCCCATAATTTGTATTAATAAAGGATATTTTATCATAAATTATTACGTGGGTGTGCCCTATATATTTAACATTTAGTGCCTGGTCTTTCTTTTTGTGTATAACTAGCACAATAATACATCAGGTAGCGTGGGTTTTATACTAATTTGGCCAAATAGTGGCCATTATAATTTCGCCCTGATAATTTTTTACCTCAAAAGTAGCTCCTCCGTTCCCAACCCTAAACTGTACATGTCTGGCCCAAAGTATTAAGATAGGAATTTAAAGAAAGGGGAAAACAGTCATTCTAACTGTATATTGTAACCCAATTAGAAAACAGGAGTATTAAAACAAATTCTATGTAGTGAGGACCCAACATATAGCTGCTACTGTACTTTGCTTCCCTACTGATGACTGGAGAGTGATTGAGCTATGTACTGTATAATAATAGTCATTTGAAGAACGTTTTGAAGAACGAACACATATCTATGTATAACAAAATGAAATCTTGATTGTAAAACTAATTTTGCATGATCATACATCATTAGTGAAGAAGTTATTTTTAAAGTTCTCTTCTCTATTAGGATTTGCGCATACAGGCTACAGATATTAATTTCACTAGTAACCAGTGTAATGATAGTAACACCCTTTTCCAAGATAGCTAACGTCACCCCTGGGACCAGAGATTTTTAGTGTAACCTTACTCTATAAATGTCAGTTTCATTCTCTAAACCAGCTGTAAAGCAGGATTATCAGACTGTCTGTGATAACTTGACAGCTAAATTCAACTGTAAAACAACTTCTGAAGTATTTGTCTTTAGTTTATTTTTAGTTTGCTAACAAAACTGACAGTAACCCCCTCTTAAAGGAAGACACGTGTTCTTTCACCTGTCACAGTTTGATTGACTGTGACCTCCTGCACTGACCACCCCAGGGCCACTTAAAGTTTGCTAATCACCTGAACCCTGGATAATCCTGTACATCTAAATTTAGTTGATAACAGAACTTCTAAAGGCCAAAGGGAAAACCAACAAATATATGTTCATCTTGACTGCTAATGGTAAAAATAGAATTATGGTGGCCATACAATTTCCAGAAGAAGGGGCATCGGAAAGATGAGAATCACAGCCAGTGTACGGTGTAGATTGGAGCTTGTAAATACAAGTGGGAGAAAGTGCTTGCACCTCCCAAGGAAATATAGATTTAATTCTGTAAGATTTTATTGCACCATTCATTTATGTGCAGCATTTTAGAATAAAGCACATCAGTAGCAATCTAGCATTTGCCAGTATTAGCCCAATATAAATAATTGAACAGGAGGGGTTGAGGAGAGCAAAGCCAGAGAAAATTTTGCAGACTGCTTGCTTCTAACAGTTAACTAGGCACGTAAAACATGACATGCGATTTGCATGGACGCCACAGAATCCTGCAACTCTGCACAACCTGCAGATCAGAGGCAACAAATGAGGTAATGCTGGGGAAGTGATGCAGTAGCTATAAGAAGGATGGGGCACTGCCTTACTTTGCTGCCCCCTAGCAACCTTGGTGCCAGAGATCATAATAACGCCATTAGAGGAAACCTACAGAAAGTTAGAAAGGCTGCTAGGCTTTCCAGCCAGCAAAACATTGAACCAAAAGTCAAAAAAGACCTGGACTTTTAATTCAACACTGTCAGGTGGCATTAAAATATAGCACATGTTAAAGGGGAACTGTGGTCCAAAAACGACTTTAGTTAAATTGAGGTAAATTGACAGGAATTGCTCCCCTGAGAATTTTTGCAATTTATTTCCATTGTTTATTTTGCATAGCTTTGAGGATATTTACATTTGTGTGTGTGATATGGCAGCAGCATCACCAGGTCCCCTGCACTTCCTGCTTCCTGTCATTCAATCTGTCCTGTGTCTCCTCCTCCCCTTTACAGCCCCCCTGGTCCCTCCCACTCATGGACCCCATGGTCCCTCCAGTTGCAGGCCCCCCATGGCCCATTATCTTACAGCCCCATATGGCCCTGCCCACTCGTGGGTGTCAAAGCCCCACCCATTTGTGGGTGTCTAAGCCCGCCCACTCGCGGGTGTCTAAGCCCCACCCACTCGTGGTTGTCTAAGCCCCACCCGGTCATGGGTGCCATGGGTTTCTCAGACCCCCCTTTCCTTCTCTGTCAGGACTTCACACAGCAGAGTGGAGGAGGGACTTTCTGTCTCCCTCACACACTGAGGGAGTCTGAGGCTGTGCTCGCCGGAGGCACTGTGCAGGAGAAGCCTCAGGAATGTCACAAGTCAGCCTCTCACCCATTAACTTTCTGGTCAGTCATTTCTTTATATCTTGGGCTATGGAGCACGTAGATAGGTGGTTGATGGCTCGTTTTAAAGGTAGGAAACTGGCCTTTCATTTAAACTTAACTTGTTTGGAGACCACAGTTCCCCTTTAACTGATCATGTAACATTAATAAGTTTGAAAATGAAATAACTTTTTACAAACATCATAATATTTCATTATTGTGTTATTATAGTAATATTATTATAATTTTATATTCTTATATGCTTCAAAAAGCATATGTTAAAGAATAATGTGTGGATCACAAAATATCCAGAAACTGAACAGTCCTTACTGATTACCTGTTCTATGGTGCTCTTAGGGCTAGGCCACACTAGCGTATTTTTCGTGCATTTGCGCATGTGTTTTTGCTTGTGATTGCACCGGCGATTTTAGCTAAAATGGAAACCTTTTGGAAATGTTCACATTCCTGCGATTTCCGATGCGCTTGCACATACGTTTCCATTTTGGTAACGCATGCGTTCACACCATTTTTGGTGCATTAACGCATGCGTTTCCATAACGAAAAATGGCAAAATCACATGCGCAAATGTAAAACGCACAAGAATGTAGTGTGGCCTCAGCCTTAGTCTGCAATACCCAAGCATTTTACCTGCATGACTGTAGTTAAATAATTAGTCCAAATTAGCCATTATCCACTATTCGTTAGCCCCACTTGTTTTAAAACTGTGATCCTAATAACCTTACAACTATAGTATTTAAAGTCCAGGTACTGGGGATAACTTTTTTGTTTAACAAGAATCAATCGGAGCATTTTTTTCATTTACAATAATATTTAAATGTCAACTGTGATTTGTATTCAATGGTATTTATATGTTTCTCCTTAAAATATCAATAAAGAGAAAATATTTGCAGTCTGCTCCAAAAATAAGGTGTACAAGTACTAATCACAAAAGGCCAATACCATCGTCCCTTTACCGTTAGGGAACATTCAGAAATGCCAAAAAATTTCCCTCGGTTGGGGTCGTCTCCTAGTACTAAAGTAAAGGAAGTCATCCGCGGCTAGGGGAAATCTGCAGTCCCAAGCGATATCCCTATACTTTGCATACGGAGCATGCTCGGGACTGTGAGTAACACGATTGTTGGAAAATTAAAATTTTTAGAAAGATTGAGCATGTGTGTACCCAGCTTTACTCTACATAAAAAAGCACAGGATAAAAACTACAAGGGACCCCACCATAGTTTTGTTCTTTTTAGGAAAGACTGGGAATAAATATCTTTCAGTGATCTCCTGGGTTAAGTGGTTAGATAGGTAATGACACATTATCTAATTATCAGCCTGCATTCCTGTAAAACCAAAGTTAAATACCCAAATAAGTTTTAGTACCGATAGGTTGAGTGTGTGGGATTAAGTGTTAGTTTTTTGGGTCAGTTCTGTCCATTGCCAGATAAGAAAAAACATACAGCAAATAGTACTGCCATGTAAAATATTTTAAAGCTACATTGTATCATGCTAAATAACTTATGATCAAACACACATGATAGTCTGATATCCCTTTTATGGGAAAACATCTGATATTAGTGTTGGGAGATGGAAAGGATCACAACAGTAGATGTTAGACGTTAGGACTGGAGCCTAAGTAAGCTTGTAGAGGTCAGTTGCTCCACAAAAATCACTACAGTGTAATACAGGAAGCATTATAAATGAGTCTTGATTTTGACAATTTTAGAAAGAACTGCCACACAAAAGAAGGACTACTTATTTATACTTCATAATAATATAATTATTATTTATACACTATTATACAGTGCATTAATAGATTTGACTTCACACAGTAGGACCCGCAGAGTTTAACAAGGAAACTTAATCAAATCCATTAAATGACATTAAAAAAAATGAGAGGTGATACTTTAAGCAATAAACTGGGTCACTAATTGCCCTCTACGCACCCAAATGGATATTACAAACTGCAAAAAAGGTGCACAAATTAATTATTAAATATCACATGAGCAAAAATAATAAACAACAGTTAATGAATAATCCCTGCAGATCAATATTATTAATTTCTACAAGATTCATTATTATCTAACTACTTTTTCAAAAAGGAGATAATGTGTTCACAAGTAAGCATAGCGTAAAGCTATGGATATTTCTAGAATTTGTTAATGTTTACATAGGACCAGGAGAAGCCTCTCTTGCTATATAAGTAAACATTTTTTAACAAAGATAAGCCAGTGTACAGTAATTAGCACAAACCAATAAACACCTTCTGCTGCACTACAAGAAACATCACTCTCAAACACACACACGTTTATACAGATATTCTTTTTATATAGAATCCCTTCAAAACTGATAGTAATTTTAAAAAGTGCAGTTATATAATAAGAAACCAATAGCAGATGAAATATGGCTGGAATTCCCCCTTTGACCTACAGTATGTCAGTTTTCGTGACAAACATTCTAACGATTTCTAAACACTTATCACTCAATAAAAGACAGCGCTGTTAACTCTCACACAGATAGATCCTGCAGTTTAATTTCTTTGCTAAAACACTTTAAGATTTCTTGTGTCTGTACTTACCCTGGATATGGTCAAGGGCATGTTAAAGTCTTTTCCTCCTTGCAGACGGAATCCCCATGGGCCAGGTCCAGTGAGGGAAACAGTGTAAGCCATTTTTACAAACTTTTAGCACAGCCACTCAAAGACTCTGTGAAAAAGAGAAAATAAAGTGTTTCACGTGCTGAAAAGGTTGGATATGAAGAAAACACTTGGTTCACATAAATAATTGGTAATAGAAGCCCTGCCTGTTCAGTCAGCTTGAAGAGCCACCTAAGAATAGATGGGAGGTATAATACAGATACAGATATCCCAGCTGAGCTGGGTCCATAAAAGGTATGTAACCAAATACCTCCCAGGAAAGGATTCTATGACTCAGAGATCTATTATTGCCTCATACCAGTCAAATGGATCTTTCTAAGTGTCTGAGTGATCCTTTTTTTTACACTTAAAACAATTCAGAAAGTTAGGAAAAAAGAAAATGTTAATATATCACTCGGTCAATGAATACCATGTTCTAAAACTGACTCATTCATTCTCAAAAACCCCTTCAAAATCTTTCCTAGTAAAATATATTAATTTTAAAAAAATTAGGCTTCTAATGTTATTTGACAAAATCTAAAAATTGCAACGTTGATATATTTCTGATTATTAATCAAGGAAACTCTTGCATAGTCTTAGGACATTTAAAATGGATTTTTAACATTTTTATGACATTTTAATGCTTTAATGAGTTTTTAACATTTATACATTTCTATCTACTTTTAAAATCAGTTTTTCTTACAATACAGTATTGTCATTGCAACTTTTTGGACCATACTGTAACATGAAAAACTATTTAGAGGCCATGCTATATCCTTTAATAAAGTCCTCTAGGAATAATAAAAGAATGTGTGTAGCTTTCTTTAACTGTGGACATCTATTTTTAGATGCCATACCCTAAAGATATTTGGGGGGCAGTAATGGGCGGTAAAACCCACTCTATCCATTGTAGTATAGGGTTAGGGTGAGCTTTACTCTTAAATAGGGAAGCCTGTGCTTTTTTCTTAAAAGCGCTGGGCACCCAATGATTTGCACTGCTATGTTAACAATAACTGGAGGGATTCGGTTAGCTGACACACCTTACCTTCCTGGCTCCTTCAATGCATTAACCATTGCAAAGTAATAACTGCATCATGGAAACCTGGAAAGTTCATCTTCCCCATTAACAGGGCAATGCTATAATGGCTACTAACCAGGCAAATCAGTGTTAGCATGTGTTTAATATTGATTTTGCGCCACCTGCGCCATTTACCAAATGCATAGTGCATAGCGCTACAATCCTGCATTGCAGTAAATCTCGCAAGAGGATTTACTGCATTGCAAGGTCTTAGGCAGGTAAGTACACCACTTCACATACTACATCGCCCCCATTAGTCCTAAATTAGAATTCTGTATGTACAGGTGTATATATGTTTCAGTAAGCACAGGGACAATTAAACAGTATAGTAAAAAAAAAGATTAAGAACTCTACATTAGCAGTAAAAGCAACAGTAGTGTATATCAGGGTTTGTCAAATGGTGGGCTGGGACACAGTGGTGTGCCTACAGAGAGCCAGAGATATGCCTCATTCTTGGCAGTGGAATTATTTTTGTTATATTGTACTATATAAATATGTAATATTATATGATTTGTATTGAATGTATTGTAATCAAAGTTGATTACAATATGCAGAAAACAGTGTATAAACTATGTATAACTATGATTGTGGCACAATCTGAAAATTTTTAAGAACCACTGGTCTATATGGTATTTAGGCAGAACTAAGCTGCATATTGAATAACAGTTACAAGTTCCCACTGCACACATAACATCATTATTGCTTGTCTGTTATGTCATGCAGTCATACACAATCAAGCTGCTAATCTAATCTAATCTATACAAATGACAATTTCTCAAGGCTTTAGAAACTGAGTTCTACCGTGAGTTCGTAGTACAGTGAGTTCTACAGTTGAGTATTACAGTGAGTTCTGCAGTGAGTTCCACAGTGAGTTCTACAGTGAGAACTACAGTGAGTTCTACAGTGAGAGGTATGTTCCCTTGTTGGGGAGAGGTAATACTGGAGAGCCAATTCAGTTTCCGCGAGAACACTGAATCCATTGAGGAAAGGTCTGGTAACCTGCAATGGTCACAATATACTAGAGATGGGATCCAACACCCCTTGGTTCCGAAATCCAAATTTTCCATCTGAAACCAGGCCGATCTTTCGGATCGCATTTTCGTTGATTATCGAATATACAAGGTTATTTTTGGTAATCCTCAAAAATAACCTTGGATGCTTGATAATCCTCAAAACAAAATTGTAAACTCTGATCGTATTTCTGATGGTTATCAAACGTTCAAGGTTATTTTCAAGGTTTACCGAAAATGCGTTCCGAAATTATGAAATTACGTTCCGTAATTTTCTCTGTACTGATGCTTTAAAAGTTCCATCCCTTTATTGAGTTATTGTACTGCTTACAGATGAATATTATGTTACAGTTAAAGAGAGCACATTATTATATATATATATATATATATATATACCTGATCCATCAACTGCCGATGCACTCTGTAATCCCTAATAAAACCATCTGACCGAAAATAATAAGTTCATTCTCAGGTTATAGTAATATATAGTTCCTAATTCGTTGGGGTTTACAGACGTGCACAAGCAGAGCTAATGCAATTTTTTAAAATATTGTTCTTGTAATGAATTACTGATAACCTTTTATAGTATTTGTCTGGGATTCTGTGTGAAATACTGAAAATCTATATGATTAATCTTCCTCCATGTTATTATTTTTTCACAGATGTATTACCTGTTTTGTGCATTATATACTAATGTCTTGTCTCCTCTTTAAAGAACAACTCCACCCTCATAATAGGATCTTTTAGAAAGAATGGCCTCTTTAAAATATGTTGATATATTCTACTTTGTCCTCTGAATTCATTATTTCATGAATAATGCCTGCTATGCTTCTGAATGCCTCATGGAATCTGAGCAATTTAGTGACCTAGTACTGAGCCTGACTCTGAGCATGCTCAAAAAAGGCAGTTAGGGATTAAAATTCATTGGCTGTGATGTCAACTGTCAAATCCATAACTGATTGTTGCTAACTGGAAGAACCAGGAAGCAGAAAGAGGGAAACAGGAAATTGTTTCAGGTTTGTCTTATATATTTCAGATTTCAAACTATTACAGTTTAGGGTTTTGGGGGGTGATTTACCTGTATGTACGTTTTCACTTAATGATTAAACTTTGTTTTACTTTAAGTAAACATTATTATGTCTTATTGCAGGTATAGTGAAGCTGCAGCATGATATTGGTATTCACTGATGCTGTGTCATTATAAATAGGCACTTTTAAAGGGCATGTCCACCCCCAAACCTATCATTTCCCCCACTACTGGCCCCACTCTGTGGTGAATAAAAATCCTTACCTTACATCCCAGCTCCAAATAGTTCTCCAGTAATCCCCACCCTAAGTCAAAAAAACTTCCCACCAGGAGTACTGCAGAGTCCATATAGGACTCTGCCTCCTGTTTGCCATGCGCACTGCAGCCATCTCCCCCCTCCCTCTCTCACCCTCTCCCTCCCTCTCCCTTCCTTTTTTGATGTCTCCCCCCCTAGCTACAAACCCCTTTGCCACATAATAACTCTCCTTCCCCCAGCCCCAACCGCTATAAAAGATTTGTTAGAAAGTCCCCCGATAGTTACCTTCCCTCTCTCCCCCGGCATTCTGTGCAGCCGCATCCGTGATTGGCTGCCTCTCAGCCAATCATGGATGCGGCTGCCGGTCCCGCCCCCTGCTTGCAGTCCCATGCAAGCAGAGGGACGGGACTGTGCAGCAGAGGATAGAGGGAAGGTAAGTAACTATCGGGGCACTTTTTAACAAATCATTTATAGCGGTTGGAGCTGGGGGAAGGAGAGCTATTATGTGGCAAAAGTTATTGAAAGGGGTGGGCATGCCCTTTAAATTATCCAGCTGCAAATGGAAGTAATTCCTGATTGAAGAAACAAGTTCTTATTTGATCAGTCACACAAAGAGCTTCATCCTTCTTTATATTTATGGAATTTCTAGCAATTGCATAACAATAGAACACACTGGGGGAAATTCAATATGGCCCTTTTCCGTCTAAAACCCACGTTAACCCTAAAAAAAATTGGGTTAACGTGGGTTTTGGACGGATTTTCGAGCACATCGCCATTTCCGAATGTTTTTGGAAATAGCGCTGTGCTAATGATCCAAAACCCGTAGTGTTAAGTTTTGCGCTACTTTGTAGCGTGAAACTTAACACTTCGGGTTGTGGAGCGTTAAAGTCCCGCTCCTTACCTTTGCCCGATCCCGCGATGCAATAACTGACGTAATCTCGCTTACGTCAGTTATTGTATCGAGGGATCGGGCTAAGGTAAGTAACGGGAGAAGCGATATTGAATCTCCCCGACTGTGCACAGTAGCCAAAGGCCCGGCCCCTGGCACAACTGTCACACCCCCTCCTCAGTGGCAGGACAGGTACTGCAATTAACTGTTTTTAAACAGCTGATTGCAATCACATTTATAATTTTTTCCTAATTAGACACAATGGGGAAATGCAACAATATATTGTGCTATCCGCTAAATGAATGTAAAACCCACACTACCCAATGATTGGGATATTGAGGGTTTAAGACTCATTTGGTACTGCCTGCACCTTTCCAAAGGCTTTTTGAAATAGTGCGCTGCAAGTGATGCAATATATTTTCAGGCTCTTTTACCCAGAGCCACTATCGCTATCTACAAAGCTGCCATTATTAATTTTACCTTGCTAAAACACAAAGGTAAACACTCCATCCTCCCATATGCAGATGGCTACAAGCTCCTAGGCTCATTAAAGAGCTGGGGCACCCTATCATTGGGCCAGCTAGAGAAGGTGTGTGCATACTAAAGAAGTATATGCCACCCCCCACAATCAGAAGCCCACACAGGGGAATGGAACAGACATATTTGCATTTGGAAAATATAAAGTTAGAATAACAACTTTTGTGATGTTACTCATCCTAGAAAGCAGCTTTTATTTAACATTTCAATTAATTATCCATTAAAAATTGTCCATGTTCTGCTTTTTTCTGTTTGTTACAAAACTCCCTTACTGAGGACAAATAAGGGAGTTCAATGTAACAGGTGTTCCTGCCATCAATCTTACAGTAAAACATTTATTGCTACAACAGATTGAAAAGGAATCAGACAAGCAAATATGCTTCATATAGCATTCTCATGGTGTCCCGAACAGCTGTTGAAACTGTCAGTACAAGAGTGAATCTGGCATGTCAGAGCAGGGAAACATGTTTTTACCTTCTTCAGGATTCAGACATCAAGAAAGTTTTAATATAAGTTTTCATTTCTACTGGGACTATTGGCAACACAATTTCTATCAGCATTTAGAAAACGCAACTACATGTACACATGAATGAGAGATTGCAATCATTCAACTGGATTTTAACATGCTGAAATCTAAACCACACAGACACTACACAATGGATTTATTTGCTGATACCGCAATGCAGTTTTACCTCAATACAGTTCAAAAAGTTGTTGCTAATTGCTCTAATTCACACAATCCTGCAATTAGCTTCAGATTACAACACATCTTTTACAACAGTACTGTTGTAAGATTGTTGCAGCTTTACCCTTCTTGGGGGCAAAGTTACAAACAAATTATGTCCTGGAGTCAGTATGTAAAATATATATATCCCCCTCCCTGAGTTTACTATATACAAAATTTGTTTCTGGTGTTTCATCATGACGTCTGTTAGAGAAACAATATTACACAGAGATTACATATTTGTCTGCAGAGTCAGCCATCTTGTTTTTTCAAAAGTTCTTTCTTTGTCATGGATTATGAAACTTTATTATATTATTCTTTCTGATGCTATGTTTTTGTTATCATAGCTGCTGTTGAGTTTTGTTATATATTTACTTATGATCAGCATGCTGTTAATATATCCATGGTTCATAATTCTGTATATTTTGTGATGTTAACATACTCTACTTACATATTTGTGATGTTACTTATTCAGAAACTGCCAATCAATACACCATGACAACTTTTACATGGGTATGACTACATGTTGGCCAAAAGAAAGTGGCTGTGCATGTGTTATAAATCAATCATATGTTTAAGCTTGCTAATGTGGTGTGTTTAAATACAAGATGTTAACTAAAGAAAGAAAGATGCATGGATACAAAGCTATGGATTTCAGCCATTTAAAATTCAATTTGATTAAAAATAAAATAAAATGAGCTCTGAATTAACTTGCAGGAACAGTTTCTATGCAGTCTGATCAGAGCTTTGCAGAATAAAAACAGCTGATCCCCTGTGATTAGTGAACAAATGGTGTGCTGTAAGCCCCAGCTGGCACAGACAATATCCTAGCAAGCAAAGGCACAAACAAACAACACGACACTATCAGAGAATGTTAAGAGGAATACAAATATGTTAAGAGTTTTCTGAACTGTATCATGCAGAAAGTTAGAAGATAGTGTTTTCTGGATTTGTGTTAGTGCAGGCTGACAGAGGGCAAAGCATTAGATTCTACCTGGGAGCTGTGATGCAGATCCCCACTGGTGCTCTTGTGGCTTAGCAGTTGCTCTATAAGCACATTTATCTGATCCCTGCATCCAAAGCAACTTCAGTCACATGGAGAGGGAGGGAGTGAGGGGGAGTTCTTAAGGTGGACTTTTGTAGTTATATTTCAGAAAACTAAATGCTAGATCTGTTATTGAGCACTGCACAAGTAAAGTGATCTATCAAAAGTGAGGCTAAATTTAATGTAACAGTGGCTAAGAAGTAAGGTTACATGTATTAAATAACTATACACAGTCACAAAGTAAAAAAGTTACTTTAACTTATTTAATTTTATCTCTTATCATGTGGGGTGATTATGATATATAAACATGTTAAATAAAAAACATATATTAAGGTGGGTGATATTTAAAAAAAAATGTAAACTGGGGCAAATCATTTTTTAACTAATCACACAGTAATTAGGATTAATAACCACCAATCTTATATCTGCTTTTTACTTTTTAAAGAGGGTAGGGCATGGCTAGTCAGTAAACTATCAATCACCCTGCCCCTCCCCTTGGCACGCTACATGTAGAAACGATCCATTCTATAAAAGTAAAGCTAATTTCTCTGTCACTGCATGGATAATTGATTCAGCATTAAGATCACAAAAAGGAATAATCATTATCTGTTTCTCTGTGCTCTTTCTGTGCAGATAAAGCCAATCCCGCAGGTATCTGCTGTCTGTGTTACTTTAGTCCAATTGTAGCACTGTACCTAAAGAAATCAATTACAAAGCCCCCCTCCACACACACACACACACACACACACACCATCTACCACCTTCTACCACCTACAGTCAGTGCTACACCACCTTCTACCACCTACAGTCAGTGCTGCTTACCTTCCCATAGCAAAGCAGTTTTACTTTCACAATAACACAAAATTACTGGGTGAATGCTATTGGCTGTAGGGGGCACTGCACATGCTCCACACTCTATCTGTGCCTCAGTTTTGGGAGGGGGTGGATATATGGTCCTGATATCAAGACATTAATATTATAGTCCTGATATCATCAAAATATTAATATATGGTCCTGATATCAAGACATTAAATGAAAGGGGCATTGAAGCAAACTTGCAAAAGTTTAGGGCAGATCTGGAGGGCACAAAAGACAGAGCACAGACCATATGAAATTAAAGGGGAACTGCAGTCTGCAAACAAGTTGATTTTATATGAAAGGCCAGGTTCCCACCTTTAAAATGATGAGCCATCAACCACCTCTCTATGTGCTGCACAGATATGAAGAAGTCATTGATCAGAAAGTTAGGGGGTGGGAGGATCTTATTCTGCAGTCACAAATACAAGTTCCTCCTTCTAATGTGTGGTTGGCACATGCTCAGTGCAGAAGGCAGAGGAAACCAGAAAGAAATCGAGTTACAGTAACTGAAGAAGGGGCCACAGGAGGTTTCAAGGGAACTGCAAGGGGAGGGGCCATGGGGCCCACATGGAGGAGGAGACACAGGAAAGAGGGACTGTCAGGAAGTGCAGGGGATCTGGTGATGCTGCTACCATATCATGCATAAAAATGAAAATCTTCAAAACTATAAAAAAAAAAAAAACAAGGAAAGTAAATTGCAAAAATATACAGGAGAACGATTCCTGTCAATTTACCTAAAGTCATTTTTGAACCACAGTCTCCCTTTAAATTACATTTTATACAATCTAAAAATCAGGGACCCTAGCAACTACAATGTTGCCTATCACTTCTTTATCTACAGCAGATGTCTTTGCAGGGGGCTTTATTTGTGGTTGGAAAAGTAAGACATTTGGGCCCCTGCCCCCCACCAACCCTATTATTCCCCAATCTTTTAGCATACTGTGTGTGGGGGGGGGGGGAATCTCTGAAGTTCAATCTTTTTATGCAAAATCCAGCATCATCAATCCAACAAAAGAACAGCCACCTAATCCTACAAAAATTACACTCCCCACATCGCTCCCCCAAACCAATCTGCACAAAGAAATAACAATCTCATATATACACCTTTAGATTCATGTAACTAACGGTAACACTGGATATACTGCATATTGTGTGTCTTCAAGAAGCCTTTTTTGGGGGCCTATTTAGACATTTTAACCACTATCTTTCTTCCTATATAATTTAACTAAAACATTCCTAGGTCACATATCAAGGAAAAACATTAACCTTTCCTATTTCCACCAGCAGAATCTTCCAACAATTTCCATGACATTGTCTCTAACTAAATAAATGTATACGGTCTAGCTACTGCACTGAGTAGAGAGACCGGACTGGACCAGACAAATTTACTTAGTTAGATACAGTGTCATGGAAATTTATTGGGGTGATAGAAGATTCTTTGGAAAAAGGAAAGGTTAGTGGGTTTCACTAATTTGTGACCTAGAAACATTTTAATTGTTTTTTACAGGCAAATTGATAGTGGTTAAAGTGAATGGGGAGCAAAAGTGGTATACATTCTTATAAAAACCTCATATCTGAGAGTTTTTTTTTATAAGAACCAATTCCACAGTTGCTCACCATATAAATTCCATAGCCTTAAGTATTATAAGCATATAAAACTTGGGTCCCAAAATAACAGCCCTGCTAAGTGTCCCATTTCCCATCTTCACGCACAATGTGTACGAACGGCCATTTCGGACGATAATAGTGCCATGTATGGGCACTTTTTTTGGCTGAAAGGGCCGCTCGTTTGACGATCCGGCTGGTCGGACAACGATCCTCGACCAGGCCGTTTCGGCCAAGAAAGTACAAACAGACGTTTGTACACATGGTGTAATAATTTTGAGTCAGGAACAACAGTATTAAAGGGCTTATCCGCCCTTAAAACAAAAAACTAGTCATTTATCAGTTACCTGCCCCCAATTCCTACAGATATATTCAACACATTATTAGATGTATTACTAACCAGATATTTAAGGATAATTATTACCCCCATTCTGGCAGAGGAAGCCAGCTCCTCCCTCTATGCAGTCAATCAAGGCTGTGCCTGGTGACATCATAGCCAATGCCTTACTGCTTTTTCAACAGTTGCCTACTCTGCACATGCTCCTAAGTTCCTATAAACTAATTGAGCAGGTGGTGGAGGAAGCAACCACCTGCCAGAAATGTAGAAAATGGGGGCAATACTTATAATTTAATATCTGGTTAGAAATACATGTAATAAAGTTCTAAAAATAGTAGACAAATTAATGAAAAGTGACAAAAAATGTAAACATGCTAGATGTTACAGTAGGTGCAATTTTTATGCATTGTGCCCATTGGTCCATTATGCACAATTATCCACATTGAGCCCAATGCACTGTGAGTTGCAACTACAAGTGCTAGTGGTTGGGGAAATTTCTCATAATTTCAAAGCAGAAAAACTTACTGATGGGAACATGTACAAAGTTGCTTAGTGCCTACTGCTAGCTGTGAAGTGCCGTGTGTTGATATTACCACTAATTGTTAGTCATGTTGGTTAATTCAAATCTTGTATTAGGATATGTGGATTTCAAATAAACACTGTTAGTTGTAAAGCTAAGCACAAGGTTCTCCATATCAAAAAGATGATGGTCTATGTTGCAAGCTCATTCAATGATAAGTGCAGGTAACATTTACCCATTCACCTCCTGACTAATTAGATAGATATATTTAGAAAAGAAAGGCTGGATGACCCACCACTGCAATCTGTACGTTCTGTTTGCATTGCAGTGTCAGTGTTTGATAATGATTGACCGAAAGTGCAATTTGGTGGAGAGACATCCCTACAAGGCAATGTATAGATAACTTAGTGCTGCTTATGGCAGGATCAATACATTCTAGTATTATTGTCACCAAGTGTTATTTGGTGCAAGATCCTATGATGGTGGCAGCATTGCTAAGTGTTGTTAAATGGGCACCTTTAAACTTTTTTCTTGTACCAACTACTGCATAATAAGGGGACTGTGGTGGAATTTCCCAGGCAAAATGAACCTTGGGATCAAATATAGCTTTGTTGTATTATTTTAATGGACATATCATTCTAGTAGTCCACTGGATCTAATGATGTCTGAATATGCTACTAAAAGTAGGAAAGTGCCCCACTCACTTCAGTTACAATCCTTCTCTTGTCCTAACACATGTCCCTTTCAGTAAAAGGTGATGGAAAGGGTTAAAACAACCGCAGAGGAGTAATAGAAAGGCTGTGGAACAACCATACTGGAGAAGCCAGAAGGTTACAACTGACAACTACAAATTTGTTTAAAAAATTGATTTATTTAAAAATTAATAAAGCTGTACTACAATCAAACAACCAAGAAGCCATGAAAATGTGTAGGTTAGATTTTCTTAAAGTGGGTACACACACTAACAGAAATGCCTGAAAATTACCCTCGGCCGCAGTTTACTCCCTGTACTTTAAGTATAAGGAGTCGGCCGCAGCTAAGAGAAATTTGCAGTCCTGAGCATTCTCCCTATGCTTTACATAAGCAGAACGTGTACCCAGATTAGATTAGATAGTGGTTGGCTCAAGGATCTCTGAGAGTTTCCTGAGCAGTAATATTCACAGTTAAAAGTCCTCTGCATTTTATTTAATTAGGCAGTATTATGTCATAGGATTAAAAGGATTTATCAGACCAAGTGCTGTTAAAATGCCAATATGAATCTCTTACCACCTCCACTACTGTTCTGCAATTCTGCTTTATTCAAATGTTATGCAAGGATGTAATGCATTATTTCCAAGTTCTTACCCAGGTGATATTCGAAAATATTATCCCATTCCTATAGTAAATATATATTTAGTGTAATAACGATTATACAGAACAATGATTGATTAAATAATACCTTTTACATGGATTTTATTAGTAAAACCTTTAGTAGTTGGTAAAACAAAGATGCTAGGGACAGGATTTATAAAGGATCGATAAATTACAATATTGAGCCTTTCGGATTGTGGCATTAATTTATGGCCAGTGTAAAAAGAAACAGCTCCACCGTAAATTAATGATACCAGGTGGTATTTTACTATTGCCTGGTATCTGTCCATTGACTACCGTGGACATTATTTTTCGATTCTGTTTTAAATATCAATGCAATTGTAAATTATCAACCGTTATCAATAATTTATAATTGCAGTCATATTTCTTAACATCTATTTCGTGAAATAACAACTGCGGTATTAAATGATCAATATCGGTATTTATCTATATCGATCTTTTATAAATAACTCCTTGAGATTATTCCAAAGTTGGAATAAAAAATTGGAGTTAAAAGACATGCTAACTGATTATGAATCAAGTTCTGTAGGTTTGTTATTAAAGGGCATGTCCAGCCTAAAATTACCTTTTCACAGAAATGTTCACCCCCCCAAATCCCAGGTTTCACATTATCCCTACATTCCAAAGATGCCCTGAAGTGCCTTACCTAACCCCATCCGTCACCACTCCTCCTCTGCTCTGCGGCTGACAGCCTCTCTACTTCCTGGATGTGGCTGTCAGTTAAGGCGTGACGTCATGCCCAATTATCTGACAGCCATGGCCAGGAAGTAGAACGGATGTCAGCACAGAGCTGCACTGCTCCTGTTTTTGCATGAAACAGGAGCAGATGGTGATGCTCAGGTGGCTAGGGACCAGGTTAGGGACATTATGGGCATCTTTGAAAGGTATGGAAAATGCAACACCTGGGTTTGGGGGAAGGGGTGCTTGAACATTTCTTTGGGCTGGTCATGCACTTTAGGTTGAATTTGTATGTTAGTTGGAACAGGTACATATACTGTACCTATAAATAAAGTGCAACAGATGTTATTAGCATTTTTAAAATTAGATTGCAGTGCTGGTTAGCTTTGTGGTCAGCTTTGTTACAGCTGCTTCTGGTACAGCGCAAGGTGGGTAAAGGGGAGGTATAGGAGTTGCATGTAAGTCAGATGTTTGTTACCCAGGGAATGTCTGTAATGTATATGCAAAAAATGGGGAAACACAAGAGACACCCGATGCAAGCAATTTAATATTGTTTTTGTAGCTAGCTGGCTTTAAATAGCCACGTAGGGGATATTGAATTGCCAGAAGGAGATCTACCCAAGACGAATGCATCTCTTTAAAGTATTCAACCCCCTGCTCTGATCGCCACCTCCTCCGCCGACTCCGTTTATCGGCTGCAGATGCCCAAAAAGACATGTCTGCTAACTCTCTCTTTGACCAGCTCCAGTCAGGCTTCCGCCCTAACCACTCCACAGAAACTGCCCTCACTAAAGTGAAAAATGATCTACTTAGTGCTGAATCTAAGGGTCATTACTCTTTGCTTATTCTTCTTGATCTGTCCTCTGCTTTTGATACTGTTGATTGCCCTCTAATTCTTCAGACCCTGGCCTCCTTAGGTATCTAGAATACTGCACTTTTTTGGCTATCCTCCTATCTCTCTGGTTGGACCCTTAAGCTAGGAACACAGTACAGATTTCTGAAAGATGACAGACAGGATCTGCAAGATCCTGTCTGCCATCTTTCAAAGATCTGCATACACACAGTCCCGAGCGTTCTCCCTATGAACATCATAGGGAGAATGCTCGGGACTGTGTGTTTCCATCGGCTGCGCTAAACTCCTCTATAGGGAGTCTAGCGCGGCCAATGGAAATTTTCGGTCTTTCCCGAACGAGCGTTTGGCCGACCCGATCGTTCCGGAAATGAAGGTACACACATAACGATAAAGCCCCGATACCGTCGGATCCGACGGTATCGGGGCATTATCGTTACTGTGTACCCAGCTTTAGTGTTTTCCACTCTGGAATTAACTCCACCCCTCGCCCCCTCCCTGTGGGGGTCCCATAAGTCTCAGCACTCTGCCTTCTTCTTTTCTCCTTCTACACCTATGTCCTTCTACACCTGTATGCAGATGATACCCAAATTTACATCTCTGCCCCAGATCTCACTAACATACCAGGTCCCCGACTGCCTTATTGTCCTGCCACTTCCTTAAACTAAACATGGACAAGACTGAACTTGTCCTTTTCCCACCCTCACGATCTGTTCCCCTCCATAGTCTTACTATTAATATTAACATCTCACCTATATCCCCATCTACTCATGTCCGCTGTCTGGGAATAACGCTAGATTCAGATCTTTCCTTCAAACTACATGTCAATTTGCTTGCCAACTCCTGTCGGCTCCAACTCAAAAACATCTCCCGCATTTATCCCTTCCTCTTAAAAGAAGATACAAAAACCCTAGTCCATGTCCTTATCATATCCCGGCTAGACTACTGCAACACACTCCTGTGTGGTTTACCACACAACTGCCTGGCACCGCTTCAATCCATCCTCAACTCTGCTGCCCGGTTCATTAATTTATCTTCTCACTTCTCTAATTCCTCTCCACTTTGTAAGTCACTCCACTGGCTGCCCATCATGCAAAGGATCCAGTTCAAGCTGCTTACCCTATCCTATAAAGCCCTATCCAACACAGCCCCTCCATTTATCTCAAAGCTGATCCACCGATACCATCCCAAGTGCAACCTCCGCTCCACAAATGATATCCTCCTCTCATCCATCACTCACCATCCCTTAATACCTTCAAAGGTAACCTTAAAACCCACCTCTTCAGGCAAGCATATAACCTGACATTACCCCTCTTACTTTCCAATATGATCCAACCCGCCTTTTACACTCCACTGCCAATCTATTTACAGCCTACCGATTCCCATCACCTAATGTCTCGCTCCCATTTCTTCTAGACTGTAAGCTCTCTGGGCAGGGTCCTCTCTCCCAATGCATCACAGTATTGCTGTAAATAACTCATCACTGCATGCTTATATTATGTATTACCGGTGTAGGTAGTATGTATGACTTTGTAATATGTATTACCCTGTATGCAATGTATGACTATGTAACTGTAAAGCGCCTAAGAAGATGTTGGTGTTATATAAATCAATAATAATAATAAGTAGATTTATGGGCTGATGTTAATGATGTTAACCTAGCGTTTAGGGTTTTGAAAATTGGGGGAGAGATACCCTTTAAACTGCTGAAATTTCATCCCTTGAGTTTTGAAGTTTTGGTATAAAAATTTTGTAATTTTGGTTTCTGGGCAATCAAGAAAATGTGTTATTGTTCTTTAATGTGTATACACGTTTAAACGCTACATTTACTGTATATTTAGTTTTTAGGGGTATTGTATTCTAGGGGAACAAATCAGCAAAATACCTATTACAATGCAGGAAAGGTACATCAAATACAGCTTAGCAGCACAATGGGGGAGATTTACCCAGAGATGTTATCATTCTGGTTAATTCTCCTGTACCCAATTCAAAATGCGATTTAATAACATGTTTGCTACTTTTATTATTTACCCACAGCCGCAAACAGATGTCTTTTACAAAACCAGAGCAGCTGACTCTAGGATGGAAAAGAGCCCTTATTACAAATGTGCCTTTACTGAGCAGTTATTATCTATGTTTTCTCTATGTCTTACATTGGGAAGAAAACCGAGGTCTATACTGTATAATTTTACAAAAGTATAAGGTTGAACTGACACACTAAGCTGGAATATATTGACCTACGTAAAAAGGCCCCGTAGTATCTCGACCCCCTTTTGCTTTATGCCTACAAACTACTGTATGCAGGTTTTAGAAGAAAATGAGGATTTAAACAAAGACATTAAACTCCCTCACCTTGTAGATCATAAAGTAATTAAGCCAACAGAACACTTGAATGAAAAGCAGGTTTATCGAGTTATAACACAATTTTATGCATTTAATGAGATTTGTTTTTAACAAAAGTGCAGTTATTTTCAATATGTCATTGCCATTTTATTATAAGAAGAGTATATTTTTTGAACAATAATTTTTACTTTTCCTGCCGTTATGATAAACATCTTTGTTATGTGTTACAAGAGCTTTTCCTGGTTTATGCACAGGATGGATCACATTATTTATCACAGTGACTAGACACATTTATTTAACATATGAACATGACATTCTAAACATTAACACAACCAGTGCTTACAATAAAAAAGCCCCTAGAAAGTGGCAGATAAGCCTTTTCAGCTGTTCTTCTAAAAGTCTTCATCGTCACTTCAAAGCATTTTTCCAAAACAGAAGGAAGGCCCTTTCCATTAGTATGTTCAGCTGGGTTTAGGTATCAAACAGTTCATTTCATAACACACAATAAGCTTTGTTTACAATTCTTTTTTTTAATTGACATGTGTGTACTTAACAGTTTATTTTTTTTCCCCCTCGTAGATTTATTTGTCATTCAGCATTAAAGAAGCATGACTTAACAATATGGGACTGATGCAATAAAACGTGCAAAGGTTTTGCCCATGCTATTAATTTGCAGCAACCAATCAGATGTTATCTTTTTACTGGGTCACTGCAGTTAGGAAACATCTGATTGGTTACTACAGATTATTTGCACAGGCAAAGTTTTGCAACTTTTATTGCATCAGGCCCTATGTCTTTAAATGGGGCCTGTTCACACACATATGAAGAAATTAAAGCAGTTTTTGATTAATGAGTCAGTTATATGTCAGAAAATATTGGACAGAGGGACCACTGTTTACATTACACCACAGTCCCTTTAATAGTTTATTTCCTTATCATTTTTCTTCTCACTTTTAAATGTTAACAATATACCCAGCATATACACAAAATCAGAGAATAAAACCTGTAGATGTACACTATTTTGTTTTAACACAATTTTACCATAAATATATACTATACTATACTATACTGCAGTAGCTGTGTTCTCCTCCAGTCAGTGCCCGACCCTCATCCCATCTCTGACATAGGCGAGCATGTGTATATGATATAGAAAGGGTAGGGGCATATTGGAGGAGGTGAAGAGCTCTCAGTTACTACATGAGAACAGTGTACCTTTACAGGGTATCTACACTGGGTAATTTGTTTTTAAAATTGCCCATTAGTGGAAACTATAATTCATCCCAACTATCACTTTTTTGTTGATCTGCCTCCTATTTCATTAGATATCCAATCTGCAACATCTTACGTTTTAGCATTTCTATAAGCAGTTTTGCTGTAGCTGGAATGGTTTGACAGTTGGTGTGCTGTATGCTGTATGCAGTTTTAACAGTTGGTATGTGGGAAAATAGTCAGGTCAGTGGTCAGAGCCTGAGCAAAATGAGTATTGTATTGAAGGCATGCAGCAACACACACCTCAGAGTAAGTGCTACTTAGATGTATTTATTTATAGATTAAAGGACCTGTAAACTCCAATACTTCTTAAAAATGACTAAGTGCCATTCGTTTCTATTATTCACAGGGAGGTGAGAATAAGCGTTCTCACCTCCCTGTGAATAATAGGATGCCGGGACAGAACTACCCCTTACCCGCCGCTCCCACTCGCACCGCTCAGTCTCTGACAGCCGCTCTGTCCCGACCAGCGCCCTATCTTAGGTGCATGCGCCCAATTCGAAAATAGGCGCGCGATCGGGACAGAACAGCTGTTCAGAGACGTGACGGCTGCGAGTGGAGCGGCGTGTAATGAAGTTCCTGGTCCCCTAGGCGTCCTATTATTCACAGGGAGGTGAGAATAAGCGTTCTCACCTCCCTGTGAATAATAGAAACAAATGGCACTTAGTCATTTTTATGTGTTTAGTGTTCCTTTAAGATGAAGCAAAGTAATTTTTTCAGTATACATACACTTTAAGGCTGGGTACACACGGGCACATTTTTCAGCCCAATTGACCGATACTTCCGTCTATCGGTCGATTGGGCCAAAAAATCTGTGCCGCTTTTGGCAGCTGTTGCCCGTTCGTCCAGATCGGACGAATGGACGTGTTGGTAAATCACGTCTGATCGTGCTGTTTCCTATGGAACCGCAGGATCAGTCGCATGAACTGTCGACCGCGGCCACTATTGCCGTGACAGACAGACATTTGTCCCAGAGGAGCGCTCGCTCGTAGCTGTAATAAAATAAGTGTCACAGGAAGCTATTTTAAATAGGTAAGATAGTCAGAAAAAGAAGGACATCTAGTGGTCCAATTTATACTACAAGTCGAATTACAGTACATGTACCATAAATAATAGAAATAGCCAGTGATTTTTCCAATAAACGTATCCTGACAGCAATGTGCGGCGGTAGTATCAGTGTTGTGCGCAGGAGACATTATGTTAACGTGTAAAATGTATTACAGTAAATGCAGTAAATGCAGGGGGAAAAAAACCCACCCTGGACCCTTATTAGTATTAAGAAATACCCCACAATGTATTGAGGGCACCTCAGAATTTAACACAAGAACACAATTGATAAATGAAATGTGGATAGGTGGCGGTAGTGACTTTTCCCTGCCGGTTATCACTGATTTATAAATTGTGTTAAGTCAGAATTTGATGAAAATAGCTGGCAGCAAAATGTTAACAAACCGTTATAAATCTGTCCCTAAGTCCTTTTATCTAAACGCTTCCAGAATCCCATTATCTTGTGCATGTACTCAAAGGGCTGGTCGTAGACTCTTTTCCCTCACTAATAGGGGTGGATAATATTGTGGGATGGTAGTAATTCAAATAGAGGCCTATTGGATTTAGACAGTGGATGTCCTTAACCCAAAATGGCTTAAAGGGACACTATACTGAAAAAATGACTTTGCTTCATCTTAATCTATAATTGAATACATGTAAGTAGCACTTACTCTGATTTGCGTGTGTTGCTGCATGCCTTCAATCCAGCACACATTTTGTTTAGGAGCAGTATCCCCCCTTCCTCTTTTAACCACTCCCACTTCCATCCGACCTGACTTTTTTCCCAAAAACCAACTGTCAACCTGCACACAGTATACGGCATTCCAGCTGTCAACTCACCATTCCAGCTACAGTAAAACTACTCACAGAAGAATAGCTTTTGAGAGCAAGGAACTTGATTGACAGCTGAAATGCAAGAAGTTTTTGATTGTTCAAATTTAGAAATTGGGGGGACAGAAAAAAAAAAAAATGATACAATGGTGGTTGGGAAGAATTATAGTTTCCAGTTATGGTCAATTTAAAATAACCTATTTTTCGGTATAGATGCCCTTTAATGTTAATTTAGGATTTAAATGATTCCAATCTGGGAGATGAGTAACATGCTTGGCTCCATAATATCATGTTCATGTAAGATATCTATAAATCAACTTGTAGAATGAATTGGACCACTAGATGTCCTTCTTTTTCTAATTATCTTACCTATATATCCCTTACTGTGCAACTTATTTTATCACATCTGATATAGGTGTCTTGATGGCATCAAAATGTTATAGCATGTTTTCATGTGAATAAAACATGATCGAGCAAGTGTGTGGCGTGTGCTGTTTTTTTTTTATCTACTAACCTAAAATAGGTCAAATTTCTGAAAACCCTATACCACATCCTCCAAGCTGTTACAAAAACAAATTATTTAAAAAATGTTGTATAATTTTGCTTAGTGTCGTTTTAACTTTGTCATTTGGCTTTTTTCACTATTATTTCCACATTTTCAAAAAAACATCTTGCTTATGTTCACACTTTCTCCCTTCTAGAATGGTTGGTGCAAATGTTGCATCTTCGCACTGATTTTTCCACAGCCCCGTATGGTAGACAATGACATTTAAGTAAAAAAAAAACAACAGATATATGGTGGTGTGCAATAGCAACCAGAAGAATTAACATAGATACAAGAAAACATTCATAATATACATAGTATGGAATAAACTCCCTTTAACATTCTTTTCATGATACTTTTCCAAGAGAAACTTCTGTTGAAGTTCCAGAAGTGATCGTATCAGTTGGTACATACGAATTAACCTTATCCATTTGCTTTTTATCATTCTTCTCCCGAACTTGACTGCCATTGACTGTATTGCCGGGCAATGCTGAATTGTGTTCCACCAAGGATTGGGTTCCTTGAAAGTTATTGTATGTCACTACTATACTTGGTATACGTGATCCTGTTCCTTTGGTAAAAGACTCTCCCCTTCTTTGCCCAAAAGCATTCAATTGTTTACTTTTCTTTGATGCAAAAAAAATTGAAAATGAACATAGAATCAGATTCTTATATTTCAACAAATGACATTCATAAGACAGTGAATAAAAAATTCTGTATTGAGCAAAATGAGCAAAATTACCGACAATAGAGAAAAAATGAAATGCTCAAACGGGCCTATAGAATGCACATACAAACAACAATCAAATAAGAAAAAAAATGTTATTAGGATTCACTATATAAAGTGCAAATAATAAATAAGCAATATATAGAATAAAGTGCTAATGCAAAATGCATACATATAACACAACCTAAACACAGAAGTTCTGTAGTTGCTGATGAGCTGAACTCCCTGTACACATATATCTAAACATGTGGTGTCACTCAAGGATAATCCCCTCAAACTTCCCAGGACTTGTGTGAGAAGCCACGCCTGACACCATAGCCCCAAGGATGTAAGCAGGGTACTTACTGCCGGCGGCCACACTCTTCCCCCGGTTGCTGGATAGGGGTCGGGACGTCATGCAACTATGGACTTGACAGGAGCCTGGTCACAAAGGGGAGGAGGTTGTCGGAACCTCCATGGCAAACAGGATGGTGACCAAGTGCATCACCTACACATGTTTTGCCTCAGCTAATTCCGCATTCAGGGCTTCATCAGGGTGTTGCAATGACAACCACACACTTCCTTATATTGGACTAAAAGTGGCCATACACATGCGATTTCCACAGCATGTGTGTCAACAGATCACATTGGTATCTGTCTGCACACATGCTGTGGGGACCGCACACACCAACCCGACCAATACCTATACGCATTATAGGGATTGGTTGCCTGTGCGGCCATACACAGTACGACTACGGTCGTTTGGCGGCACTATGATCGGTCAGGAAGAGCCCCTACACACTGACAATAATGGGTAATTCCCAGACGGGATTTACCCATTATCGTTAGAGTGTAATGCCACCTTTACATAAAGAGACCTCCCTGATTACCTATCTTAAAAGAGATAGGTGTATATTAACCCTTTTGTGTCTCATCCAAGTCCATTGTCAATTATGATATAAGGATTCTGAGTTATATCCCAATACAGTCCTACTTAGTAGCCTGTTTAAAGGATAAGGACACTGTAAAAGCAAGTTAAGTTTAATTGTAAGCTGCAGCTTTAAAAAATCTTCCTTCCCTTTTTTTAGTTCTAGGTCCCTCCCGAGCCTACCTGTGCTGCTATAAAGTTGTGGACATCTTGGATGTGCTCCCCCTTCTTCTGTAGCCTCCAAAACCGCGATCGTGTCAGCCGACCACACAATCGCAGCTTTTGGAGGCTACAGAATATGGGGGGGAAAAGATTTTTTAAAGCTGCAGCTTACAATTAAACTTTACTTGCTTTTACAGTGTACTTATCCTTTAAAAAAACCTTTGTGTTTACATATAATACAACTATATGCAATCTTACAGATTTTCCAAATACTTGTTCTAAATCATTGTGCTTAATTGAATAATGTATCATTTCACAATGCTTTTAACATATCATACATTTTCACCAAAATCCTTCGTTAGACCCCCACAGGATTTGGGTTCTCATTTTATATATCCAGGATAATTCTTTTTGCAACAACTTATGGTTGAGATTCCCATCTCTGATTTCTATACTTACCTTTTCATTTCCATAGAACTTCCACCCATTTTTATGAACTTTTTAATGAAATTTTACCATGTGTTTTGCAACAATGGATCTATAAATTTGACCTTTTTTAACTGGCCAATTGTGTTCTTGCATTCTAACCGTTAATGGTCTAAGTGTTTTTCCAATATATCGGAGGCCACAGTCACATTGAATAACATATATGACCCCTTTAGTTTGGCATGTTATACATCTATGGATACTGTTTCCCACACTTAACCATGCCATTTTGTACTTGTTAACCAATTTTGGCCCACTGTGTTGGGCTCAGTATAGTTAGCTTGGTGAGATTTTTTAATTCTTCTATTGGGTTGTACCCCTTCAGAGTTCTATGTTGGCCTCATGGTTTGTATATATATGCATTTTGCATTTGCACTTTAATCTAAATTTTATTTTACTGTTATGTGCCTGTGCATTCTATAGAAGTACTTCAAATGCCTGTCTGAGCATTTAATTTTTTTTTAAAGTTTTTTATAAGGTTAGTGATAGTGAGTCATGTGACACCTGCGACATAACTAAACACATTTTATACATAATTATAGGGCATTCTTTTAGTGCCAGCAGAATTTCTCCCTTTGTATAAAGTCTGTGCCAGAAGAATTTTTCTTGCTTATTTTTTTTTTGCTTATAGGATTTTGCATTAAGGTTAGGAAATGTTTTAGTCCCCCCCCAAGATAACAGGATTTTAATTTACATGCATTTATTTTTAGAAATACTGCAGCAATTGGCAGCTTCTGCACAAGCATTTTAGCCTTTTATCACTATAATTGCAATTTAATTTTAAGGCACACTCTAACCCCACAGAAACAAAGGGCCATGGACTCCAGACATATAAATATTTGCTATGGAGTCCATTTGTTGAAAATATGTCCTAAATGCAGTTTGGATACAAATGTATTTATTGCTGTATATAGCGCTAAACATTCTGTGCTGTCCATTTATTTAATCAATTCCCATCAGGCCCTGTCCCAAAAAGCTTACAATCTGTTTTAGCCTGTTTGTAAAAGAGACTTATAATGGCAACAAAACAATATATTAGTTACATGACACGATTATTTACATGTTAAGCATTCCTGGAATTACTTTTAACATTGTACTGTTTGGTACATGCCCATTAAATCCTGTATTTTAACTTTGTATTTACTTACAATAATTGGAGAGCTACGATCAGTTGTCCCAAGCTCCACCAGGGAAATATCTTCAGCATCCACTGAGGTCTTAAAAAAAATACACATTTAATTATTCATTGTTTAATGCATGGAAATGATCTTATTTAAGCAAACTTACTGGAAACATTTTAAATGGCAACTGTGGTCTCCAAACAAGTCAGAGTTAAGTGAAACCCTGCAGTATTTACTTTAAAATGAGCCGACAAGCACATCTTGGTTCAGCTGTGAGAAATTATATTGAGGTGAATATTTAAATTCCTGCTTCCAGTTCGTTGAGTGACATCACCTGAACTCTGCCCTCCAGGAGGAGAAGCATGCTCAGTTAAGACTTAATGCTGGGGAAAACAGGAAGTACCTGGGGGAAAAAATGACAGTTGAGAAGGGGAGCCTATTAATGCAGGTAGAAGCTCGTAACATAACTACAAGCTGATCACATGACTGAAAAAAGGAAGTGTTCAAGCAGCAACTAATATTGCTGAACCTTTCCAGAAATAACTTCTCACAAATTTTATCTTGAGATGTGATTTAGATTTTATTTTGAAGGTACGTTGGAAGGCTTTTTATATAATCCTTACTAGTTTGGAAGAATTGAAGACCACAGTAAAGGTGCACACACAAGTAAGATCGTGAGACAGAACCGTGACACACAATGTGTATGCATGGCCGTTTCGGGCAATAATCGTGCTGTGTACAGGCACTTTATTGTCCGAAACGGGCATTCACTCAGGGGTCATTGCCTAATCTGTTGGGCGGATCATCACCAAGGCTAGACCGAACAGACATTTTGCCCTGACAAAGTGCCCATACATAGCACGATTATCAGCCGAAACGGCCATGCATACACATCGTGCGTTCTCGGGTCAGCCCCCGCAATCGCATGTGTGTATGAAAGTGTTTTTCTACTCTGTGCATTTGCATTCTGATCCGAATGTAGTGTGAACGTAGCCTTACAGAACATATGTCTACAGTGTAAGATATGTATTAATATAGAATAATACCAATAAAAAACACAGTAGGGAGGGAGGGGGAGGGAGAAAAAAAATGAACCAAAACTAATAAAATAAACTTGTCTAAAGCTGCTAGTAAATGCCAATCACATAAATTGATACCAGGTCTAAATCATAAAATAAATTTAAAAATGGGCTGCACCATGTATGAATTATAAGACAATAAGTCTGAGAGCCAATGTTTTTATTGATACATCTCAAATTAATTTTTCTGTCTATATAACACATCTGTCAAAAAGAAATAGAAGTGCAAGTGACTTGTGGAGTCTGCTGAATTACCTTCTCAAATATTCCAGAATCATGACTTTTTAACATAGTTTTGGATTTTAAAGCATTGATCTCAGTGGTGTCTTTGCCCATTTCATAGGAAACCTGCCTACTGGCTGGTCTGGAGTTCACACTACTCATATCAGCTTCAGTATCAGTCCAGCCCTGTAATCAATATACCAGAGAAAGTTACTAAGGAACTGCTGGGCAGAAATGTTTGACTGCTGTGCAAAGGTTTTAACTGCAACGTGATAAGCAATAATATTATAAAAGCAAGACGAAGAATAGTGAAAAAGACTTGCCTACAGTATTAAACAATTATTTAAGCTTTTAAAGGTTATATCTGATGTTGACATTACATTGATTTCTGTCAAATCAACTTACAAATTGTTTAAAATTTTGTCTAATATGTACCCCTAATATGTATCTTGTTTCAACAAGATTTTTTAATTTTTATGGTGAAATTTCATCATTATATCTGCTTGTGAAGGTTCTCATTCATCCAGGTCATGGTATATCTGTTGTATTCAATTAGATCAACTGGACTTGAAGTTTAGTTCTTGAAGACGTTTTGCTAGTCATCCGACTGGCTTTCTCAATTCAGAATGACTTGTACAAGAATCTGTGGCAATTATGTACCCTGGAAAATCCCAATTAGCATATCACAGCCAGGTGTTAAGGGTGCAGTATTTGATGTTTGACTCCCACCACCCTTTAGATCACAAGCTGGGGGTCATCAGAACCCTGCAACACAGAGCCGAGAACATCCTCACTAGCACAGAGGCGAAGGCTAAAGAAATGAAACATCTCAGAGGAGCCGGTGAGGAGGAAGCTCCGTGACGATCACCGTGGGTTCTCCCTTTCGCTTCCTGCCACAGACTCCACTTGGGACTGGTGACACATCGTCGGGACCCGGCTAAAGGTGTAGCGTACTTCCGTCCCCCCTCGGGATTTGGATCAGGACGAGGGGTGGGATCGAGAGGGACATGAGGGGGCAGTTGAACGACTGCCCGATGATCGCCCCTAGCGGGGGCAATTTTTTTTTTAATGTGCTGGGAGCCACAGATCGGTATATTCACGATCTGTGTCAGTTAAAGCATCTCTGACACAGATCGTGAATATACTATCTGTGGCCAGGGAAAGGTTAAGGGCAGTCCACCCCCAAACTATAATTAACCCACTACTGGCCCCACTGTGTAATGTAAAAATCCTGTATTACAATTCCCAGATCCAATGGGCTTCCTGCTTATGCCCTCCAAGCCAGAAAACTGGCCACTCTCCCGGAAGAAAAACTCTGTGAGAATTTTCCTATGCGCAGTTCAGCAGCACGCCCCCCTCCCTCTGTCCCTCCCTTATGTCCTGACTGAGCGGTAGTGGTAACATTAATGTTAAATTGAAGAAGGAGGTGGCCTATTTAAAGAGGGTGTTGTCTTAAGAGGTATAGGGGCCAAATTAGCTGTTGGTTAGTTGCTTTCCTAATGTAGGAAGGACAGAAACTGCTGCTATAGTTTCTAATGAGGCACAAAAAAATATCTTACTGACCATGCCTATACTACTTTATTGAACCCAATAAGCCTTTCCTGTAACTATTTGTTGTAATTTCCAAATAAGGGGGAAACTAAGGGGAAACGTAAAATGATTATAGTCCTTTTTATACATGAGTAGGTTTTTCCTTAAAGAACACTACAACTGTAACAAATTTATTTTTTAAAAAATGAATAGCTGAGACAGCGAGGTAGGATTGATTATTCTTCACCTCCAATATCATTCTGTTGAGGAGTGCCAGCTCCTCAACAGCTTTGTGCCAAGAACTTTTCATCGTACAGGAGGAAGTGGCACAATGCCTCTTCTTAGGGTAACGTAACGTGGTCTGGAATTCCCAAACTAGTAAGAATTAACTATACAAAGCTTCCATATACATCCAAAATAAAACATAATCACATCCTCTAGATAAAATGTGTGAGAAGTTATTGCTGGAAAAACATTCCAGGCAATATTACTTCTGCTTGAACACTCTGTTTTCAGCTTTGTAGTCATGTGACCAGCCTCTGTCTGCATTAATAAGCTTTTTCTTCTCAACCTGTTATTTTTTCACTAGTGAGGGCTACTTCCTTTGTCCCCCCAGCATTAAGTCTTAAAACTGAGCATGCTTATCCTCCAGGGCAGAGGGCATGCAGAGGTCAGGTTAGTCACTTGCAAACCTACGGAAGTGGAAGTTTTGAACATTCACCCCAATGTAATGTCTCACAGGCTCCAGCCAGAGTAGTGCCATTTGAAAGAAATACTGCAGGCTCTCTTAGCCCTACTTGTTTTGAGACACAGTTTCCTCAACAAAATGAATATTTGGTGGGAGGAACCACTCTTCAGGCTATCTAGACATCCGTGTTGCTTAAGCAAACTCCACTGCCAATCTAACTTTAGCTCGAACCAATTCACGTCACTTATTGTCTCACCCTTTTTCCTCTAGGACTGTAAGCTGGGCAGGTCCTCTGTCCGGGCCATTGTATCAAGGTATTGCTGTAATAATTACTTCACAATCGTCAGAAACGCAGATGAATTCTTAGATGTATCATAAAAAGAAGCACCAGGATGGTTTAAACATCCCTGGACTGGCAATTAAGACAATCAACAATACTTGCTACACATCACATTCTCATCCAGCCCTCTCAGAGAATCCAATACCCAATCGTCATTCCTCTCGTTTAGAGAGGAAGGGTGTCTCCTCCAGAAATCCCCACGGGAATCTCTGCTGCTTGTGAAAGATTTTTGAGAGAGGCAATCCAACCTACAAGGGCTCCCCTGCACATTTACATCCTGTTGAGGCAAGGGAAGCATCAGGACCGGATGACTCACTTTGAGCTTCTATCTTCGACTTTCCTGGAATTTTGAAAGGCACTCAGGAGACCATAAGGAGCAGGGTGTAAGGTAAGGATTTTTTTAAAACACAACAGTGGGGCCAGTATGGGGTTAAATTAAGTTGTTGGGGGGTGGACATGCCCTTTAAGGGATAACCTATTTAGGTATTTATTTCCTTTGAATGTGGAATAGGAACACTAAAGCAAAGTGTGATTGGGAAGGCATGGCATGTACTTTAAGTGATAGCCTTGTGGGTCATTGTTTCAGATCATCACCAGCATGGACAGCAAGGTGAGACACAATTGGCAAACAATTTAATAAGAAAGCCACGATGTGAGGGGGAGGGGGAACCAACAAATGGGATCTTTCTTATGGCATACCCCTGTTGGGACTTTGTTTATGTGGAATTTTGCAATCAAACAAGAAGAAGTCACTGATTGGAATGTAAAACAGTATACTTTGAGACATTATTTAACTGTATGACGCCAAAATGACAAGGTTACAACCAGATTGGTGAATGTGGACTGAGGCCCTCATTATATGTACTGCATGCTGCTTGTCTTATTAGATGTGTACTCAGTTTACGCTTTAGTTAGATGTGTGTACCAATATATTATTTCGCAATCTACCTGTGTTCCAATTGTACTTTCTCGGTCTCTCTGCTGAGTTTATATTGTTTTTTGATCTATGTTTATGTTGGGTGAGAGAATTTGAGCTTTGATGTCAATTAATTATTTTTTGCACTTATCTATCATATCCCATAATGTATTATAAAGGGATATTTTATCATAATTATTACGTGGGTTGCCCTATTATTTTAACATTAGTGCCTGGGTCTTCTTTTTGTGTATAACTAGCACACATAATATATCGGTAGCGTGGTTTTATACTACATTTGGCCAAATTAGTGGCCCATTATAATTCGCCCTGTACATTTTTTACTCAAAGTAGCTCCTTCTCCGTCGCCAACCCTACATGTACAATGTCTTGGCGCCAAAGTTTAGATAGGAATTTAAAGGAAAGGGGAAAACAGTCATTCTAACGTATATTGTACCCAATTGAAAACGAGTTGAATATAAAACAAATTTATGAGTGAGGAACCCAAACATATAGTCTGCTACTGTACTTTGCTTCCCTAACTGATGACTGGAGAGTGATTGAGCTGTTGTACTGTAATAATAATAGTCATTGAAGAACGTTTTGAAGAACGAACACATATCTATGTATAACACTAACAATGAAACTTTGATTGTAAAAAACTAATTTTGCATAATCATCATCATTAGTTGAACGAGATTATTTTTAAAGTTCTCTTCTCTATGTAGGATTTTGCACATACAGGTACAGATATTAATGTCATATAACCAGTGGTATGATAGTAACACCCTTTTCCAAGATAGCTAACGTCACCCCTGGGACAGAGATTTTTAGTGTAACTTACGCCTATAAATGTCAGTTCAATCTCTCTAACCAGCGTGAAAGCAGGATTATCAGACTGTCTGTGATAAACCTAGACAGCTAAATTCAACGTTAAAAACAACTTCTGAGTATTTGTCTTTAGTTTATTTTTATTTGCTAACAAAACTGACAGTAACCCCCTCTAAGGAAGGACACGTGTTATTTCACCTGTCACATTTTGATTGACTTGTGACCTCCTGACAACTGACCCCCCCAGGGCCACTTAAAGTTTGCTAATCAATCACTGAACCCTGGATAATCCTGGTACATCTAAATTTAGTTGATAACAGAACTTTAAAGGCCAAAGGGAACACCAACAAAATATATGTTCATCTTGACTGATAATGGTAAAAAATGAATTATGGTGGCCATACACATTTCCAAAGAAGGGAGGCATGGAAATATGAGAATCACGAGCCAGTGTCATCGGTTTGTAGATTGGAGGTTGTAAATACAAGTTGGGAGAAAGTGCTTGCAACTCTCCAAGGAAAATATAGATTAGTTCATGTAAATTTTCTTGCACCATCACTTTGATGTGCGAGCTTTAGAATAAAGCACTATCAGTAGCAAATCTAGCATTTCCAGTATTAGCCCAATATAAATAAATTGGAACAGGAGGGGTTGCAGGAAGCAAAGCCAGAGAAAAATTTGGCAGATGCTTGCTTCTAACAGTTAACTAGGCACGATAAAAACATGACATGCGATGCATGGAGCCAAGAATCCTCAACTATGCACACCTGCGATACAGAGCAACAAATGGAGGTAATGCGGGGAAGTGATGCAGTTAACTATAAGAAGGATGGGGCACTGCTTACTTGCTGCCCCAGATAGCCAACCTTGTGGGCCCAGAGATCATAATAACGCCATAGAGGAAACCTACAGATACGTTAGAAGTTGCTAGGCTTTCCACAGCAAAAAAACAGCAAAAATAAAATTGAACCAAAAGTCAAAAAAAGACCTGTGACTTTTAATGTCAACACTGTCAGGTTGGCATTAAAATATAGCAATGTTAAGGGAACTGGTGGTACCAAAAACCTTTAGTTAAAATTAGGTAAATTACAGGATTGCTCCACCTGAGAATTTTTGCAATTTATTTCCATGTTATTTTGCATAGCTTTGAGGATTTTACTTTGTTTGTGGATATGGAGCAGCCAGCATCACCAATGTCCCCTGCACTTCCGCTTCCGTGTCATTCATCTCGTCCTGTTGTCTCCTCCTCCCCTTACAGCCCCCTGGTCCTCCCCACCATGGACCCCATGGTCCTCCAGTTGCAGGCCCCCCAGGCCCATTATCTTTACAGCCCCTATGGCCTGGCCCACTCGTGGGTGTCAAGCCCCCACCCCAATTTGTGCGGTGTCTAAGCCGCCACCGCGGGTGTCTAAGCCCCACCCACTCCTGTGTTTCTAAGCCCCAACCCGGTCATGGGTGCCGATGGGTTTCGCTCAGATCCCCCCTTCTTCCTGTCAGGACTTCCACACAGCAGGATGGCGGGGGACTTTCTGTCTCCCTTCACACACTGAGGGAGTCTGAGGCTGGTGCCCGAGCAGGCCACTGTGCAGGAGAAGCCTCAGGAATGTGCACCCAAGTCAGCCTCTCACCCAGTTAACTTTCGGTCAGTCATCTTTATATCTTGGGCTATGGGAGCACGTAGAAGGTGGTTGAATGGTCGTTTTTAAAGGTAGGAAACTGGCCTTTTCATTTAACTTAACTTGTTTGGAGCAGGCAAGTTCCCCTTTAACTGATCTGTAACATAATAAGTTGAAAAGAAATAACTTTTAGCAAACATCATCATATTTCATTATTGTGTTATTATAGTATATTATTATAAGTTTTGATATCTTATATGCTTCAAAAAGGCAATGTTAAAGAATAATGTGTGGATCACAAAAAATATCAGGAACTGAACAGTCCTTACTGATACCACTGTTCTATGGTGCTCTTAGGCTAGCCACACTAGAGTATTTTTCGTGCATTTGCGCATTGTGTTTATGCTTGTGATTGCCACCGGCGATTGTAGCTTTAAAATGGAAACATTTTGGAAATGTTCACATTCCCCGCGATTTCCGATGGCCTTGCACATTCGTTTCATTTTGGTCACGCATGGCGTTCACACCATTTTTGTGCAATTAACGCATGGCGTTTCCATACGAAAAAATGGCAAAAATCACATGCGCAAATGTAAAACAGCACAACGAATGTAAGTGTGGCCTAGCCTTAGTCGCCCATAACCCAGCATTCTACCTGCATGACTGTAGTTAATATAATTAGTCCAAATTAAGCCATTACCACTATTCGTTGCCCCACTTGTTTGTAAAACTGGGATCCTAATAACCTTACACTATAGTATTTAAAGCAGGTACTGGGGAATAACTTTTTTGTTCACAAGAATCATCGGAGCATTTTTTTCATTTACAATAATATTTAATGTCAAACTGACTGAGTTTGTTTCACTGGTTATTTTATTGTTTGCCATTAAAATATCAATAAAGACGAAATATTGCATTGCTCAAAACAAGGTGTACAAGTAATAATCAAAAGGCCATACATCAGTCCTTCACCGTTAGGACATCAAAATGCCAAAAAATTGTTCTCGCGTCGTGGGGTCGTCTCCTTAGTCTAAAAGTAACGGAAGTCATCCCTCGGTAGGGGAAATCTGCGGAAGTCCCAAGCATATCCACTATACTTTTGCATACGGAGCATGCTCGGAGTGAGTAACACGATTGTTGGACAAATTAAAAGAATTTTTAGAAAAGATTTGAGCGTGGTGTAACCGCTTTACTCCACACTAAAAAAAGCACGGATAAAAAACTACAAGGGACCCCACACCATAGTTTTTTCTTTTAGGAAAGATGGGAATAAATATCTTTCAGTGATCTCCTGGGTTAAGTGGTTGAGATAGGTACTGACACATTATGCTAATTATCCAGCCTGATACTTCCTGTAAAACCAAAGTTAAATAACGCAAATAGTTTGTAGTACCGAAGTTGAGTGTGTGGGATTAAGTGTTAGTTTTTTTGGTAGTTCTGTCCATTGCCAGAAAGAAAAAACGTACAGCAAAATAGTACTGGCCATTAAAATGATTTAAAGACTACATTGTATCATGCTAAATAATATTGACAACACACAGGATTAGTTGATATCCCTTTTATGGAGAAAAATCTGATATTAGTGTGGGTAGATGGAAAGGATCACACCAGTAGATGTTGAGCGTTAAAGTGGAGCATAGTAAGCTTGTCAAGGTCAGTTGCTCCACAAAAATCACTACAGGTAATACAGGAAGCAGTATAAATGAGTCTTGATTTTGACAATTTAGAAAGAACTCGCCACCAAAGATAGGACTACTTATTATACTTATAATTCAATATATTATATTTATACACTATTATACAGGCATTAATAGGATTTACTACTCACATCAGTAGAACCCGCGAGTTTACACGGAGAACTTAATCAAATCCATTAAATGACAGTAAAAAAAGATGAGAGGGTGAGTACTTTTAAGCCAATAAACCTGGGTCCTATGCCCTCGAACGGCACCCAAATGTGGATATTCACAAACTGCAAAAAAGGTGCACAAAATCATAATTAAGATTAAATCTCACATGAGCCAAACATAAAACAATGTTAAACTCCGTTAATGTAATCCCTGCAGACAATATTATTAATTTGCACAGATTCTTTATTTCTACTACTTTTTTGCAAAAAGAAGGATAAATGTGTTCACAAACGTTAAGCATGAGCGTAAGCTATGGATATTTTAGAATTTGTTTAATGTTTCCATAGGACCAGTGAGAAGCCTCTTGCATAGTAAAGTAAACTTTTTTTTGAAACAAGATAAGCCAGTGTCAGTAAGTATAGCACAAACAATAAAACACCTTCTGCTGTCACTACAAAACATCCCTCTCAAACACACACACACTTTATACAGATTCTTTTTATATAGATCCTTCAAAACGCATAGTAATTTTAAAACGTGCAGTTATATAATAAGAAACAATAGCAGATGAAAGTATGGCTTGGAATTCCCCTTTGACCTAAGTATGTCAGTTTTCGGTGACAACTAACATTCTACCGATTTCTAAAAAGTATCACCAAAAAAGACAGCGCTGTTACTCTCACACAATAGATCGCTGCAGTTTTAATTTCTTTGCTAAAACACTTTAAAGATTTCTTGTGTCTGGTACTAACCTGGATTAAGGTCCAAGGGCATGTTTTTTAAAGTCTTTTCCTTTCCCCTTGCAGACGGAATCCCATGGGCCGGCCAGTGAGGGGGAAAACAGTGGTAAGCCATTTTGACAAAACTTTTAAGCACAGCCACTTCAAAGACTCTGTGGAAAAGGAGAAAATAAAGTGTTCACGTGCTGAAGAAAAGGTTGGATAGAGAAAAACAACACTTGGTTGCATGTCACTAATAATTGGTAATGTTAAGCCCTTCCTGCCTTTCAGTCAGCTTGAAGAGCCACCTAAGATAGATGGGAGGTAATAATACAGATACAGATATCCCAGCTGACTGGTGTCCATAAAAGGAGTAGAAACCAAATACTCCAGGCAAGGATTTCTATGACATCAGAGATACTATTACTTGCCTCATACCAGTCAAATGTATCTTTCTAATGTAGTGCGGAGTGATCTTTGTTACACTTAAAACCAATTCAGACAAGTTAGGAAAAAAAAGAAATGTTAATATATCACTCGGTCAATGAAATACCATGTTTCTAAAACCTACCATCATTCTCAAAAACCCCTCAAAATTCTTTTCCCTAGTAAAATATATTAATTTTAAAAAAATTAGGCTTCGAATGTTATTTGACAAATCTAAAAATGCACGTTTGATATATTTCTGATTATTAATCAAGAACTCTTGCATAGTCTTAGACATTTTTAAATGGATTTTTTAAACTTTTTATGACATTTTACATGCTTTATGAATTTTTACATTTATACAGTTTCTATCTACTTTTTAAATCAGTTTTCTTACAATACAGTAGTTGTTATTGAACCAAAACTTTTGGGACCATACTGTAACATGAAAAACTATTTAGAGGACCATGCTATATCCTTTAGAAATAGTCCTCTAGGAATAATAAAAGAATGGTGTGTAGCTTCTAACTGTGGACATTCCTATTTTTAGATGCAATACCCTAAAACGATATTTGGGGGCAGTAATGGCGGTAAACCACTCTATCCATTGTAAGGATAGGTGTTTTAGGTGAGCTTTATCTGATAATGGGAAGCCTGTGCTTTTATTAAAAGCGCGGGCACACCCAATGATTTGCACGTATGTTAACAATAACTGGAGGTCTGCCGGCTGCTGGGACACACCTTCCTTCCTGGCTCTCATTGCATAAACCATTGCAAAAGTAATAACGCATCATGGACCTGGAAAGTTCATCTCCCCATTAACAGGCAATCTAGTAATGGCTATAACAGGAAAATCAGTGTTAGCCATGTTTTAATATTTGATTTTGCGCCACTGCCATTTACCAAATGCATAGTGACATAGCGCTACAATCCTGCATTGCAGTAAATCTCGCAAGAGGATTTACTGCATGCAAGGTCTTAGGCAGGTAAGTACACCACTTCACATACTAACATCGCCCCCATTAGTCCTAAATTAGAATTTGTATGTACAGGTATGTATATATTTTCAGTAAGCACAGGGCAATTAAACAGTATAGTCAAAAAAAAGATTAAGAACTCTACATTAGCAGTAAAGCAACAGTAGTGATATCAGGGTTTGTCCAAATGGTGGGCTGGGACACAGTGGTGTGCCTACAGAGGCAGGAGATATGCCTCATTCTTGGCGCGTGGAATTATTTTGTGTATAGTACTATATAAATAGTAATATATATGACTTTGTATTGAATGTATTGTAATCAAAGTTGATTACAATATGCAGAAAACAGTGTATAAACTATGTATAACTATGATTGTGGCACAATCTGAAATTTTTAAGAACCACTGGTCTATATGGTATTAGGCAGAACTAAGCTGCATATGGAATAACAGTTACAAGTTCCCACTGCACACATAACATCATTATTGCTTGTCTGTTTATGTATGCAGTCATACACAATCAAGCTGCTAATCTAATCTAATCTATACAAATGACCATTTCTCAAGGCTTTAGAAACTGAGTCTACCGTGAGTTCTAGTTAGTACATTGAGTTCTACAAGTGAGTATTACAGTGGTTCTGCAGGTGAGTTCCACAGTGAGTTCTACAGTGAGAACACAGTGAGTTCTACAGTGAGAGGTTGTTCCCTGTTGGGGAAGAGGTAATACTGGAGAGCCAATTCAGTTTCCGAGAACTGAGAACACTGAATCCATTGAGGAAAGGTCTGGTAACCTGCAATGGTCACAATATACTAGAGATGGATCCAACACCCCTTGGTTCCGAAATCCAAATTTTCCATCTGAAACCAGGCCGATCTTTCGGATCGCATTTTCGTTGATTATCGATATACAAGGTTATTTTTGGTAATCCTCAAAAATAACCTGGATGCTGATTCATCCTCAAAACAAATTGTAAACTGATCGTATTTCTGATGGTTATCCAACGTCAAGGTTATTTTCAAGGTTTACCGAAAATGCGTTCCGAATTATGAAATACGTTCCGTAATTTCTCTGTACTGATGCTTAAAAGTTCCATCCCTTATTGAGTTATTTGTCTGCTTACAGATGATATTATGTTACAGTTAAAGAGATGTATGAGAGCACATTATATTATATATATATATATATAATACCGATCCATCAACTGCCGATGCACCTGTAATCCACTAATAAACACCATCTGACCGAAAAATAATAGTTCATTCTCAGGTTATAGTAATATATAGTTCCTAATCGTTGGGGTTTACAGCAGTGCGCACAAGCAGGCTAAGCTATGCAAATTTTTAAAATATTGTTCTTGTAATGATACTGATACCTTTTATAGTATTTGTCTGGGATTCTGTGGTGAAATACTGAAAATCTATATGATTAATCTTCCTCCATGTTATTATTTTTTCACAGATGTATTACCTGTTTTGTGCATTATTACTAATGTCTGTCCCTCTTTAAAGAACAACTCCACCCTCATAATAGGATCTTTTAGAAGATGGCCTCTTTAAAATATGTTGAGATAATTCTACTTTGTCCTCTGATTCATTATTGAATAATGCCTGCTATGCTTCTGAATCCTCATGGAATTGAGCTTTGTGACCTAGTACTGAGCCTGACTCTGAGCATGCTCAAAAAGGCAGTTAGAAGGATGAAAATTCATTGGCGTGATGTCAACTGTTCAAATCCATAACTGATGTTGCTAACTGGAAGAACCAGGAAGCAGAAAGAGGAACCAGGAAATTGTTGTTCGGTTTGTCTTATACTATTTCGATTTCAAACTATTACAGTTTAGGGTTTTGGGGGGGTGATTACCGTATGTACGTTTTCACTTATGATTAAAAGTTTTTACTTTAATGTAAACATTATTATGTCTTATTGCAGGATAGTGAAGCTGCAGCATGATATTGTATTCACTGATGCTGTGTCATTATAAATAGGCCTTTAAAGGGCATGTCCACCCCACAACCTATCATTCCCCCACTATGGCCCCACTCTGTGGTGAATAAAATCTTACCTTACATCCCAGCTCCAAATAGTTCTCCAGTAATCCCCACCTAATCAAAAAACTTCCCACCAGGAGTTATGCAGAGGTCCATATAGACTCGCCTCCTGTTTGCCTGATCGCCACTGCAGCCATCCCCCCCTCCCTCTCTCACCCTCTCCTCCCTCTCCCTTCCTTTTTTGATGTCTCCCCCCCAAGCTACAAACCCCTTTGCACATATAAAACTCTCCTTCCCCAGCCCCAACCGTCTATAAATTGTTAGAAAGTGCCCCCGATAGTTACCTTCCTCTCTCCCCCGGCGCTCTGTGCAGCCGCCATCCTGATTGGCTGCCTCTCAGCCAATCATGGATGCGGCTGCGGTCCCTGCCCCTGCTTGCAGTCCCAGCAAGCAGAGGGACGGGACTGGCAGCAGAGGATAGAGGAAGGTAAGTAACAACTATCGGGACTTTTTAACAAATCATTTATAGCGGTTGGAGCTGGGGGAAGGAGAGCTATTATGTGGCAAAAGTTATTGAAAGGGGTGGGCATGCCCTTTAAATTATCCAGTCTGCAAATGGAAGTAATTCCTGATTGAAGAAACAAGTTCTTATTGATCAGTCACCACAAGAGCTTCATCCTTCTTATATTTATGGAATTTCTAGCCATTGCAAACAATAGAACACACGGGGGAATATCAATATGGCCCTTTCCGTCTAAAACCCACGTTAACCTAAAAAAATTGGGTTAACGTGGGTTTTGGACGGATTTTCGAGACATCGCCATTTCGAATGTTTTTTTGAAATAGCGCTGTGCAATGATCCAAAACCCGTAGTGTTAAGTTTTGCGCTACTTGTAGCGTGAAACTTAACACTTGGGTTGGTGGACGCGGGAAGTCCCGCTCCTTAACCTTTGCCCGATCCCGCGGGATCGGGCTAGGAAGTAACGGGAGAAGCGATATTGATCTCCCCGACTGTGCACAGTAGCCAAAGGCCCGGCCCCTGGCACAACTGTCACACCCCCTCCTCAGTGGCAGACAGGTACTGCAATTAACTGTTTTTAAACAGCTGATTGCAATCACATTTATAATTTTTCTAATTAGACACACATGGGGAAATACAACAATATATTGTGCTATACCGCTAAATGAATGTAAAACCCACACTACCCAATGATTGGGATATTGAGGGTTTAAGACTCATTTGGTACGCCTGCACCTTTCCAAAGGCTTTTTGAAATAGTGCGGTGCAAGTGATGCAATATATTTTCAGGTCTTTTACCAAGAGCCACTATCGCTATCTACAAGCTGCCATTATTAATCTTACCTGCTTAAAAACAAAGGTAAACACTCCATCCTCCCAATGCAGATGGCTACAAGCTCCTAGGCTCATTAAAGAGCTGGGGACCCTATCATTGGGCCAGCTAGAGAAGGTGTGTGCATACTAAAGAAGTATATGCCACCCCCACAATCAGAACCCCACAAGCGGAATGGACAGACATATTTGCATTTGGAAAAAGTAAAGTTAGAATAACAACTTTGTGATGTTACTCATCCTAGAAAGCAGCTTTTTTTTAACATTTCAATAATATCCATTAAAATTGTCCATGTCTGCTTTTTTCTGTTTGTACTATAAAACTCCTACTGAGGACAAATAAGGGAGTTCAATGTAACAGGTGTTCCTGCCATCAATCTTACAGTAAAACATTTTGCTACAACAGATTGAAAAGGAATCAGACAAGCAAATATGCTTCATATAGCATTCTCATGGTGTCCCGAACAGCTGTTGAAACTGTCAGTACAAGAGTGAATCTGGCATGTGAGCAGAGGAAACATGTTTTTTACCTCTTCAGGATTCAGACATCAAGAACGTTTTAAATAAGTTTCTACTGGGACTATGGCAACACAATTTCTATCAGCATTTAGAAAACGCAACTACATGTCAACATGAATGAGAGATTGCAATCATCAACTGGATTTTAACATGCTGAAATCTAAACCACACAGACACTACACAATGGATTTATTTGTCTGATACCGCAATGCAGTTTTACCTCAATAAGTTCAAAAAGTTGTTGCTAATTGATCTAATTCACACAATCCTGCAAATTAGCTTCAGATTACAACACATCTTTTACAACAGTACTGTTGTAAGATTGTTGCAGCTTTACCCTTCTGGGGGCAAAGTTACAAAACAATTTGTCTGGAGTTAGTATGTAAAATATATATATCCCCCTCCCTGAGTTACATATACAAAAATTGTTTCTGGTGTTTATCATGACGTTGTTGAGAGAAACAATATTACACAGAGATTACATATTTGTCTGCAGAGTCAGCCATCTTGTTTTTTCAAAAGTTCTTTCTTTGTCATGGATTATGAAACTTTATTATATTATTCTTTCTGATGCTATGTTTTTGTTATCATAGCTGTGTTGAGTTTTGTTATATTTACTATGATCAGCATGCGTTAATATATCCATGGGTCATAATTCTGTATATTTTGTGATGTTAACATACTTACTTCATATTGTGATGTTACTTATTCAGAAACTGCCATCAATGCACATGACAACTTTTACATGGGTATGACTACATGTTGGCCAAAAAAAGTGGCTGTGCATGGTTATAAATCAATCAAGTTTAAGCTTGCTAATGCGGTGTGTTTAAATCAAGATGTTAACTAAAGAAAGAAAGATGCATGGATACAAAGCTATGGATTTCAGCCATTTAAAATTCAGTTTGATTAACATAAAATAAAATGAGCTCTGAATAACTTGCAGGAACAGTTTCTATGCAGTCTGATCAGAGCTTTGCAGAATAAAAACAGTGATCCCCTGTGATTAGTGAACAAATGTGATGTGTCGTAAGCCCAGCTGGCACAGACAATACATGCAAGCAAAGGGACAAACAACAAACACGACACTATCAGAGTGTAAGAGGAATACAAATAGTTAAGAGTTTTCTGAACTGTATCATGCAGAAGTTAGAAGATAGTGTTTTCTGGATTTGGTTAGTGGCAGGCTCAGAGGGCAAAGCATTAGATTCTACTGGGAGCTGTGATGCAGATCCCCACTGGTGCTCTTGTGGCTTAGCAGTTGCTCTATAAGCACATTTATCTGATCCCTGCATCCAAAGCAACTTCAGTCACATGGAGAGGGAGGGAGTGAGGGGGAGTTCTTAAGTGGACTTTGTAGTTATATTCAGAAAACAAAAGCTAGATCTGTTATTGAGCACTGCACAAGTAAAGTGATCTATCAAAGTGAGGCTAAATTTAATGTAACAGTGGCTAAGAAGTAAGGTTACATGTATTAAATAACTATACACAGTCACAAAGTAAAAAGTTACTTTTACTTATTTAATTTATCTCTTATCATGTGGGGGGATTATGATATATAAACATGTTAAATAAAACACATATATAAGGTGGGTGATATTTAAAAAAAATGTAAACTGGGGCAAATCATTTTTTAACATACACACAGTAATTAGGATAAATAACCACCAATCTTATATCTGCTTTTTACTTTTTTAAAGAGGGTAGGGCATGGCTAGTCAGTAAACTATCATCACCCTGCCTCCCCTTGGCACGCTACATGTAGAACGATCCATTCTAAAAAGTAAAGCTATATGTCCACTGCATGGATAATTGATTCAGCATTAAGATCACAAAAAGGAATAAGCATTATCTGTTCTCGGTGCTCTTTTGTTGCAGATAAAGCCAATCCTGCAGGTATCTGCTGTCTGTGTTACTTTAGGCTCAATTGTAGCACTGTACCTAAAGAAATCAATTACAAAGCCCCCTCACACACACACACACCACACACACCATCTACCACCTTCTACCACACTCAGTCAGTGCGCACCATCCTTCTACCACCAACAGTCAGGCTGCTTACCTCCCATAGCAAAGCAGTTTTACTTTCACAATAACACAAAATACGGGTGAATGCATTGGCTTGTGTGGGGGCACTGCACATGTCCACACTCTATCTGTGCCTCAGTTTTGGGGGGGGTGGATACATAGAAAGGAGCCATGAAGCTAACTAGGAGTGAGCTGAACAGGACATAGGAGATCTATGTACGGGAGCAGGAGCAAAAAGGGATCAAGTTACTGAAAGCACTAAAAATCTGGAGAATGATAGAGGCAAATAATGTTTTTCAGTTTAGTGTCTCCTTAAGATTAAAAAAGAATATTATTAACAAATATATGGTCCTGATATCAAGACATTAAATGAAAGGGGCATTGAAGCAAACTTGCAAAGTTTGAGGGCAGATTGGGGGGGCACAAAAGACAGAGACACGACCATATGAAATTAAAGGGGAACTGCAGACTGCAAACAAGTTGATTTTATATGAAAGGCCAGGTTCCCACCTTTAAAATGATGAGCATCAACCACCTCTCTATGTGCTGCACAAATATGAAGAAGTCATTGATCAGAAAGTTAGGGGGTGGGGGATCTTATTCTGCAGTCACAAATACAAGTTCCTCCTTCTAATGGTGGTTGGCACAAGCTCAGTGCAGAAGGCAAGGAAACCAAAGAAATCGAGTTACAGTAACTGAAGAAGGGGCCACAGGAGGTTTCAAGGGAACGCAAGGGGGGGGCCATGGGGCCCACATGGAGGAGGAGACACCGGAAAGGGACTTCAGGAAGGGCAGGGGATCTGGTGATGCTGCTACCATATATGCATAAAAATGAAAATCTTCAAAACTATAAAATATAGGAAAGTAGGAAAGTAAATTGCAAAAATATACAGGAGAACGATTCCTTCAATTTACCTAAAGTCATTTTTGAACCACAGCTCCCTTTAAATTACATTATACAATCTAAAAATCAGGGACCCTAGCAACACAATGTTGCCTATCTTCTTATCTACAGCAGATGTCTTGCAGGGGGCTTTATTTGTGGTTTGAGAAAGTAAGACATTTGGGCCCCTGCCCCCCACCAACCCTATATTCCCCAATCTTTTAGCATACTGTGTGTGTGGTGGGGGGGGGGATCTCTGAAGTTCAATCTTTTTATGCAAAATCCAGCATCATCAATCCAACAAAAGAAAAGCCACCTTATCCTACAAAAATTACACTCCCACATCGCTCCCCCAAACCAATCTGCACAAAGAAATAAACATCTCATATATACACCTTTAGATCATGTAAACTAACGGTAACACTGGATATACTGCATATTGTGTGTCTTCAAGAAGCCTTTTTTGGGGGCCTATTTAGAAATTTTAACCATCTACTCTTCTCCTATATAATTAACTAAAACATTCCTAGGTCACATATCAAGGAAAAACATTAACCTTTCCTATTTCCACCAGCCGAATCTTCCACAATTTCCATGACATTGTCTAACTAAAAATTTATAAGGTCTAGCTACTGCACTGAGTAGAGAGACCGGACGGACCAGACAAGACAAATTTACTTAGTTAGAACAGTGTCATGGAAATTTATTGGGGTGATAGAAGATTCTTTGGAAAAAGGAAAGGTTAGTGGGTTTCCTAATTTGTGACCTAGGAACATTTTATGTTTTTACAGGGAATTGATAGTGGTTAAAGTGAATGGGGAGCAAAAGTGGTATACATTCTTATAAAAACCTCATATCTGAGAGTTTTTTTTATAAGAACCAATTCCACAGTTGCTCACCATATAAATTCCATAGCCTTAAGTATTATAAGCATATAAAACTTGGGTCCCAAAATAACAGCCCTGCTAAGTGTCCATTCCCATCTTCACGCACAATGTGTACGAACGGCCATTTCGGACGATAATAGTGCCATGTATGGGACTTTTTTTGGGAAAGGGCCGCTCGTTTGAAGATCCGGGTGGTCGGACAACGATCCCCGACCAGGCCGTTTCGGCCAAGAAAGTACAAACAGACGTTTGTACACATGGTGTAATAATTTGAGTCAGGAACAACAGTATAAGGGCTTATCCGCCCTTAAAACAAAAAACTAGTCATTTATCAGTTACCTGCCCCCAATTCCTACAGATATATTCAACACATTATTAGATTATTACTAACCAGATATTTAAGGATAATTATTACCCCATTCTGGCGAGAAGCCAGCTCCTCCTCTATGCAGTCAATCAAGGCTGTGCCTGGTGACATCATAGCCAATGCCTTACTGCTTTTCAACAGTTGCTACTCTGCACATGCTCCTAAGTTCCTATAAACTAATTGAGCAGGTGGGTGGAGGAAGCCACCACCTGCCAGAAATGTAGAAAATGGGGGCAATACTTATAATTTAATATCTGGTTAGAAATACATGAAATAAAGTTCTAAAAATAGTAGACAAAATAATGAAAAGTGACAAAAAATGTAAACATGCTAGATGTTACAGTAGGTGCATTTTTAGCATTGTGCCCATTGGTCCATTATGCACAATTATCCACATTGAGCCAATGCACTGTGAGTTGCAACTACAAGTGCTAGTGGTTGGGAAATTTCTCCTAATTTCAAAGCAGAAAACTTACTGATGGGAACATGTACAAAGTTGCTAGGGCCTACTCTAGCTATGTGAAGTGCCGTGGTTGATATTACCACTAATTGTTAGTCATGTTGGTTAATTCAAATCTTGTATTAGGATATGTGGATTTCAAATAAACACTGTAGTTGTTAAAGCTAAGCACAAGGTTCTCCAATCAAAAAGATGATGGTCTATGTTGCAAGCTCATTCAATGATAAGTGCAGGTAACATTTACCCCTTCACCTCTGACTAATAGATAGATATATTTAGAAAGAAAGGCTGGATGACCCACCACTGCATCTGTACGTTCTGTTTGCATGCAGTGTCAGTGTTTGATAATGATGACCGAAAGTGCAATTGGTGGAGAGACGAGACATCCCTACAAGGCAGTATAGATACTTAGTGCGCTTATGGCAGGATCAATACATTCTAGTATTATTGTCACCAAGGGTTATTGGTGCAAGATCCTATGATGGTGGGCAGCATTGCTAGTGTTGTTAAATGGGCACCTTTAAACTTTTTTCTTGTAACAACTACTGCATAATAAGGGGACTGTGGTGGAATTTCCAGGCAAAATGAACCTTGGATCAAAATAGCTTTGTTGTATTTTTAATGGACATTCATTCTAGTAGTCCACTGGATCTAATGATGTCTGAATATGTACTAAAAGTAGGAAAGTGCCCCACTCACTTCAGTTACAATCCTTCTTTGTTCCAACACAGTCCCTTTCAGTAAAAGGTGAGGAAAGGGTTAAAACAACCGCAGAGGAGTAATAGAAAGTGTGGAACAACCATACTGGAGAAGCCAGAAGGTACAACTGACAACTACAAATGTTTAAAAATTGATTTATTTAAAAATTAATAAAGCTGTACTACAATCAAACAACCAAGAGCCATGAAAATGTGTAGGTTAGATTTCTTTAAGTGGGGTACACACACTAACAGAAATGCCTGAAAATTACCCTCGGCCGCAGTTTACTCCCTGTACTTAAGTAAGGAGTCGGCCGCAGCTAAGAGAAATTTGCAGTCGAGCATTCTCCCTATGCTTTACATAAGCAGACGAGGTACCCAGATTAGATAGTGGTTGGCTCAAGGATCTCTGAGAGTTTCCTGAGCAGTAATATTCACAGTTAAAGTCCTCTGCATTTTATTTAATTAGGCAGTAATGTCATAGGATTAAAAAGATTTATCAGACCAAGTGCTGTTTAAAATGCCAATATGAATCTCTTACCACCTCCACTACTGTTCTGCAATTCTGCTTTTTTCAAATGTTATGCAAGGATGTAATGCATTATTTCCAAGTTCTTACCCAGGTGATATTCGAAAATATTATCCCATTCCTATAGTAAATATATATTAGTGTAATAACGATATACAGAACAATGATTGATTAAATAATACCTTACATGGATTTTATTAGTAAAACCTTTAGTAGTTGGTAAAACAGATGCTAGGGACAGGATTTTAAAGGACGATAAATTACAATATTGAGCCTTTCGGATTGTGGCATTAATTTTGGCCAGTTGTAAAAAGAAACAGCTCCACCGTAAATTAATGATACAGGTGGTATTTTACTATTGCCTGGTATCTGTCCATTGACTACCGTGGACATTATTTTTCGATCGTTCTGTTTAAATATCAATGCAATTGTAAATTATCAACCGTTATCAATAATTTATAATTGCAGTCATATTTCTTAACATCTATTTCGTGAAATAACAACTGCGGAATTAAATGATCAATCTGGTATTTATCTAATCGATTTTATAAATAACTCCTTGAGATTATCCAAAGTTGAATAAAAAATTGGAGTTAAAGACATGCTAACTGATTATGAATCAGTTCTGTAGGTTTGTATATTAGGGCATGTCCAGCATAAATTAACTTTTCACAGAAATGTTCACCCCCCAAATCCCAGGTTTCACATTATCCCTACATTCCAAAGATGCCCTGAAGTGCCTTACCTAACCCCATCCGTCACCACTCCTCCTCTGCTCGCGGCTGACAGCCTTCTACTTCCTGGATGGGGTGTCAGTTAAGGCGTGACGTCATGCCAATTATCGACAGCCATGGCCAGGAAGTAGAACGGATTGTCAGCACAGAGCTGCAATGCTCCTGTTTTTTGCATGAAACAGGAGCAGATGGTGTGATGCTCAGGTGGCTGAGGGACCGTTAGGGACATTATGGGCATCTTTGAAAGGTATGGAAAATGCAACACCTGGGTTTGGGGGAAGGGGTGTGCTTGAACATTTCTTTGGGCTGGTCATGCACTTTAGGTTGAATTGTATGTTAGTTGGAACAGGGACATACTGTACCTATAAATAAAGTGCAACAGATGTTATTAGCATTTTTAAAATTAGATTGCAGTGCTGGTTAGCTTTGTGGTCAGCTTTGTACAGCGGCTTCTGGTACAGCGCAAGGTGGGTAAAGGGGAGGTATAGGAGTTGCATGTAAGTCAGATGTTTGTTACCCAGGGAATGTCTGTAATGTATATGCAAAAAATGGGGAACACAAAAGAGACCCCGATGCAAGCATAATAATATTGTTTTTGTAGCTAGCGGCTTAATAGCCACGTAGGGGATATTGAATTGCCAGAAGGAGATCTACCCAAGACGAATGCATCTCTTTAAAGTATTCAACCCCTGCTCTGATCGCACCTCCTCCGCCGACTCCGTTTATCGGCTGCAGAGCCCAAAAAGACATGTCTGCTAACTCTCTCTTTGACCAGCTCCAGTCAGGCTTCTCCGCCTAACCATCCACAGAAACTGCCCTCACTAAAGTGAAAAATGATCTACTTAGTGCTGAATCTAAGGGTCATTACTCTTTGCTATTCTTCTGATCTGTCTTGCTTTGATACTGTTGATTGCCTCTTATTCTTCAGACCCTGGCCTCCTTAGGTATCAGTGATACTGCACTTTTTGGCTATCCTCCTATCTCTCTGGTTGGACCCTTAAGCTAGGAACACAGTACAGATTTCTGAAAGATGACAGACAGGATCTGCAAGATCTGTCTGCCATCTTCAAAGATCTGCATAACACACAGTCCCGAGCGTTCTCCCTATGAACATCATAGGGAGAATGCTGGGACTGTGTGTTTCCATCTGGCTGCGCTAAACATCCTCTATAGGGAGTCTAGCGCGGCCAATGGAAATTTTCGGTCTTTCCCGAACGAGCGTTTGGCCGACCCGATCGTTCCGGAAATGAAGGTACACACATAACGATAAAGCCCCGATACCGTCGGGATTAGCGGTTACTGTGTCCAGCTTTAGTGTTTTCCACTCTGGAATTAACTCCACCCTCTGCCCCCTCCCTGTGGGGTCCCATAAGTCTCAGCACTCTGCCTTCTTCTTTTCTCCTTCTACACCTATGTCCTTCTACAACTGTATGCAGATGATACCAAATTTACATCTCTGCCCCAGATCTCACTAACATACCAGGTCCCCGACGCCTTATTGTCCTGCCACTTCCTTAAACTAAACTGGACAAGATGAACTTGTCCTTTTCCACACTCACGATGTTCCCCTCCATAGTCTTACTATTAATATTAACATCTCACCTATATCCCATCTACTCATGTCCGCTGTCTGGGAATAACGAGATTCAGATCTTTCCTTCACATACATGTCAATTGTGCTTGCCAACTCCTGTCGGCTCCAACTCAAAACATCTCCCGCATTATCCCTTCCTTTAAAAAAGAGATACAAAAACCCTAGTCCATGTCTATCTATAACGGCTAGACTACTGCAACACACTCCTGTGTGGTTTACCAACAACTGCTGGCACCGCTTCAATCCATCTCAACTCTGCTGCCCGGTTCATTAATTTATCTTCTCACTTCTCTAATTCCTCTCACATTGTAAGTCACTCCACTGGCTGCCCATCATGCAAGGATCCAGTTCAAGCTGCTTACCCTATCCTATAAAGCCTATCCAACACAGCCCCTCCATTTATCTCAAAGCTGATCCACCGATACCATCCCAAGTGCAACCTCCGCTCCACAAATGATATCTCCTCTCATCCATCACTCACCATCCCTTAATACCTTCAAAGGTAACCTTAAAACCCACCTCTTCAGCGCAGCATATAACCTGACATTACCCCCTACTTTCCAATATGATCCAACACCCCTTTTACACTCCACTGCCAATCTATTTACAGCCTACCGATTCCCATCACTAATGTCTCGCTCCCATTTCTTCTAGAATGTAAGCTCTCTGGGCAGGGTCCTCTCTCCCAATGCATCACAGTATGCTGTAAAACTCATCACTGCATGCTTATATTATGTATTACCGTGTGTAGGTAGATGTATGACTTTGTAATATGTATTACCCTGTATGCAATGTATGACTATGTAACTGTAAAGCGCTAAGAAGATGTTGGTGTTATATAAATCAATAATATAATAAGAGATTATGGGCTGATGTTAATGATTGAACCTAGCGTTTAGGGTTTTGAAAATTGGGGGAGAGATACCCTTTAAACTGCTGAAATTTCATCCCTTGAGTTTTGAAGTTTTGGTATAAAAAATTTGTAATTTGGTTTCTGGGCAATCAAGAAAATGTGTTATTGTTCTTTAATGTGTATACACGTTTTAACGCTACATTTACTGTATATTTAGTTTTTAGGGGTATTGTTCTAGGGGAACAAATCAGCAAAATACCTATTACAATGCAGGAAAGGTACATCAAATACAGCTTAGCAGCACAATGGGGGAGATTTACCCAGAGATGATCATTCTGGTTAATTCTCCTGTACGCAATTCAAAATGCGATTTAATACATTTTGCTACTTTTATTATTTACCCACAGCCGCAAACAGATGCTTTTACAAAACCAGGGCACGTGACTCTAGGATGGAAAAGAGCCCTTATTACAAATGTGTTACGAGCATTTATTATCTATGTTTTCTCTATGTCTTACATTGGGAAGAAAACCGAGGTCTATACTGTATAAATTTACAAAAGTATAGGTTTGAACTGACACACTAAGCTGAATATATTGACCTACGTAAAAAGGCCCCGTGTATCTCGACCCCCTTTGCTTTATGCCTACAAAACTATGTATGCAGGTTTTAGAAGAAAAATGAGGTTTAAACAAAGACATAAACTCCCTCACCTTGTAGATCTAAAGTAATTAAGCCAACAGACACTTGAATGAAAAGCAGGTTTATTCGAGTTATAACACATATGCATTTAATGAGATTTGTTTTACAAAAAAGTGCAGTATTTTCAATATGTCATGCCATTTTATTATAAGAAGAGTATATTTTTTGAACAATAATTTTTACTTTTCCTGCCGTAGTTATGATAAACATCTTTGTTATGTGTTACAGAGCTTTTCCTGGTTATTGCACAGGATGGATCACATTATTATCACAGTGACTAGACACATTTATTTAACATATGAACATGACATTCTAAACATTAACCCAACAGTGCTTACAATAAAAAAGCCCTAGAAAGTGGCAGATAAGCCTTTTCAGCTGTTTTCTAAAAGTCTTCATCGTCACTTCAAAGCATTTTCCAAAACAGAAGGAAGGCCCTTTCCATTAGTATGTTCAGCTGGGTTTAGGTATCAAACAGTCATTTCATAACACACAATAAGCTTGTTTACAATTCTTTTTTTAATTGACATGTGTGTACTTAACAGTTTATTTTTTTTCCCCTCGTAGATTTATTTGTCATTCAGCATTAAAGAGCGATGACTTAACAATGGGAATGATGCAATAAAACGTGCAAAGGTTTTGCCCATGCTATTAATTTGCCGCAACCAATCAGATGGTTATCTTTTACTGGGTCACTGCAGTTAGGACATTTGATGGTTACTACAGATTATTAGCACAGGCAAAGTTTTGCACTTTATTGCATCAGGCCCTATGTCTTTAAATGGGGCCTGGTCACACACATATGAAGAAATTAAAGCAGTTTTTGATTAATGAGTAGTTATATGTCAGAAAATATTGGACAGAGGGACCACTGTTACATTACACCACAGTCTTAATAGTTATATCTTATCATTTTTTCACTTTTAAATGTTAACAAACCCAGCATATACACAAAATCCGAGAATAAAACCTGTAGATGTACACTATTTTGTTTAACACAAATTTTACCATAAATATATACTATACTATACATACTGCAGTAGCTGTGTTCTCCTCCAGTCAGTGCCCGACCCTCATCATCTCTGACATAGGCGAGCATGTGGATATGTATAGAAAGGGGAGGGGCAATTGGGGAGGTGAAGAGCTCTCAGTTACTACATGAGAAACGTGTACCTTTACAGGGTATCTCACTGGGTAATTGTTTTTTAAAATTGCCCCTAGTGGAAACTATAATTCATCCCAACTATCAATTTTTGTTGATCTGCCTCCTATTTCATTAGTATCCAATCTGCAACATCTTACGTTTGCATTTCTATAAGCAGTTTTGCTGTAGCTGGAATGGTTTGACAGTTGGTGTGCTGTATGCTGTATGCAGTTTTAAACGTTGGTATGTGGAAAATAGTCAGGTCAGTGGTCAGAGCCTGAGCAAATGAGTATTGTATTGAAGGCATGCAGCAACACACACCTCAGAGTAAGTGCTACTTGATGTATTTATTTAAGATTAAAGGACCTGTAAATCCAACTACTTCTAAAAATGACTAAGTGCCATTCGTTTCTATTATTCACAGGGAGGTGAGACGCTTATTTTCACCTCCCTGTGAATAATAGGATGTCGGGGGACCAGGAACTTACCTTACCCGCCGCCCCTCGAGCCGCTCAGTTCTGACAGCGTCTGTCCCGACCACGCGCCCTATTTAGGTGCATGCGCGCCAATCGAAGATAGGGCGCGCGATCGGGACAGAACAGCTGTTCAGAGTACCGGCGGCTGCGAGTGGAGCGGCGGTGTAAGTTAAGTTCCGGTCCCCTGAGCGTCCTATTATTCACAGGAGGTGAGAATAAGCGTTCTCACCTCCCTGTGAATAATAGAAACAAATGGACTAGCATTTTATGTGTTATGTCCTTTAAGTGAAGCAAAGTAATTTTTCAGATACATACACTTTAAGGCTGGGTACACACGGGCACATTTTCAGCCAATTGACCGATACTTCGTCTATCGGTCGATTGGGCCAAAAAATCTGGCGCTTTGCACGTTGCCGTTCGTCCAGATCGACGAATGGCGTGTTGGTAAATCACGTCTGACGTGCTGTTTCTATGGAACCGCAGGATCAGTCGCATGAACTGTCGACCCGGCCAATATGCCGTGACAGACAGCATTTGTCCCAGAGGAGCGCTCGCTCGTAGCTGTTAATAAAAAAGTGTCACAGGAAGCTATTTTAAATAGGTAAGATAGTCAGAAAAAGAAGGACATCTAGTGGTCCAATTTATACTACAACGAATATCAGTTACAGACATGTACCATAAAAATAGAAATAGCCAGTGATTTTTCAATAAACGTATCCGACAGCAATGCGCGGCGTGGTAGTATCAGTGTTGTGCGCAGGAGACATTTGTTAACGTTAAATGTATTACAGTAAATGCAGTAAATGCAGGGGAAAAAAACCCACCCTGGACCCTTATTAGTATTAAGAAATACCCCACAATGTATTGAGGGCACCTCAGAATTAACACAAGAACACAATTGATAAATGAAATGTGGTAGGGGCGGTAGGGTAGTGACTTTTCCGCCGGTTATCACTGATTTATAAATTGTGTTAAGTCAGAATTGATGAAAATAGCTGGCAGCAAAAATGTTAACAAACCGTTATAAATCGTCCCTAAGTCCTTTTATCTAAACGCTTCCAGAATCCCAATCTTGTGCATGTACTCAAAGGGCTGGTCATGACCTTTTCCCTCACTAATAGGGGTGGATAAATTGTGGGATGGTATATAATTCAAATAGAGGCCTATTGGATTTAGACGTGGATGTCCTTAACCCAAAATGCTTAAGGGACACTATACTGAAAAAATGACTTGCTTCATCTTAATCTATAATTGAATACATGTAAGTAGCACTTACTCTGATTTGCGGTGTGTTGCTGCATGCCTTCAATCCAGCACACATTTTGTTTAGGAGCAGTATCCCCCCTTCTCTTTTAACCACTCCCACTTCCATCCGACCTACTTTTTTCCAAAAACCAACTGTCAAGCTGCACACCGTATACGGCATTCCACTGTCAACTCACCATTCCAGTACAGTAAAACTACCACAGAGAATAGTTTGAGAGCAAGGAACTTGATTGACAGCTGAAATGTAAGAAGTTTTAGATGATATCTAAGAAATAGGGGGCAGATCAAAAAAAAAAATGATACAATGGTGGGGGAAGAATTATAGTTTCCAGTTATGGTCAATTTAAAATAACTATTTTTCGGTATAGATGCCCTTTAATGTTAATTTAGGATTTAAATGATTCCAATCTGGGAGATGAGTAACATGCTTGGCTCCATAATATCAGTGTTCATGTAAGATATCTATAAATCAACTTGTAGAATGAATGACCACTAGATGTCCTTCTTTTTCTAATTATCTTACCAATATCCCTTACTGTGCAACTTATTTATCACATCTGATATAGGTGTCTTGATGGCATCAAAATGTTATAGCATGTTTTCATGTGAATAAAACATGATCGAGAAGTGTGTGGCGTGTGCTGTTTTTTTTTATCTACTAACCTAATAAGGTCAAATTTCTGAAAACCCTATACCACATCCTCCAAGGTTTACAAAAACAAATTATTTAAAAAATGTTGTATAATTTTGCTTTTGTGTCGTTTTAACTTTGTCATTGGCTTTTCACTATTATTCCACATTTTCAAAAAAACATCTTGCTTAGTTCACACTTTCTCCCTTCTAGAATGGTTGGTGCAAATGTTGCATCTTGCACTGATTTTTCCACAGCCCCGTATGGTAGACAATGACATTTAAGTAAAAAAAAACAACAGATATATGGTGGTGTGCAATAGCAACCAGAAGATTAACAGATACAAGAAAACATTCATAATATACATAGTATGGAATAAACTCCCTTAACATTCTTTATGATACTTTCCAAGAGAAACTTCTGTTGAAGTTCCAGAAGTGATCGTATCAGTTGGTACATAGAATTAACCTTATCCATTTGCTTTTTATCATTCTCTCCGAACTTGACTGCCATTGACTGTATTGCGGGCAATGCTGAATTGGTTCCACCAAGGATTGGGTTCCTTGAAAGTTATTGTATGTCATACTATACTTGGTATACGTGTCCTGTTCCTTTGGTAAAAGACTCTCCCCTCTTTGCCCAAAAGCATTCAATTGTTACTTTCTTTGATGCAAAAAAAATTGAAAATGAACATAGAATCAGATTCTTTTATTTCAACAAATACATTCATAAGACAGTGAATAAAAAATTCTGTATGTATTGGCAAAATGAGCAAAATTACGAGCAATAGGAAAAAATGAAATGCTCAAACGGGCCTATAGAATGCACATACAAACAACAATCAAATAAGAAAAAAATGTATTAGGATTCACTATATAAAGTGCAAATAAAAATAAGCAATATATAGAATAAAGTGCTAATGCAAAATGCTACATATAACACAACCTAAAACACAGAAGTTCTGTAGTTGCTGATGAGCTGAACTCTGTACACATATATCTAAACATGTGTGTCACTCAAGGATATCCCCCTCAAACTTCCCAGGACTTGTGTGAGAAGCCACGCCTGACACCATAGCCCCAAGGATGTAAGCAGGGTACTTACTGCCGGCGGCACACTTCCCCCGGTTGCTGGATAGGGGTCGGGACGTCATGCAACTATGGACTTGACAGGAGCCTGGTCACAAAGGGGAGGAGGTTGTCGGAACTCCATGGCAAACAGGATGGTGACCAAGTGCATCACCTACACAATGTTGCCTCAGCTAATTCCGATTCAGGGCTTCATCAGGGTGTTGCAATGACAACCACAACACTTTATATTGGACTAAAAGTGGCCATACACATGCGATTTCCACAGCATGTGTGTAACAGATCACATGGTATCTGTCTGCACCATGCTGTGGGGACCGCACACACCAACCGACCAATACCTATACGCATTATAGGGATTGGTTGCCTGTGCGGCCTACACAGTACGACTACGGTCGTTTGGCGGCACTATGACGGTCAAGAGAGCCCCTACACACTGACAATAATGGGTAATTCCCAGACGGGATTTACCCATTATCGTTAGAGTGTAATGCACCTTTACATAAAGAGCCTCCTGATTACATCTTAAAGAGATAGGTGTATATTAACCCTTTTGTGTCTCATCCAAGTCCATTGTCAATTATGATATAAGGATTCTGAGTTATATCCAATACAGTCCTTTAGTAGCCGTTTAAAGGATAAGGACACTGTAAAAGCAAGTTAAGTTTAATTGTAAGCTGCAGCTTTAAAAAATCTTCCTTCCTTTTTTTAGTTCTAGGTCCCTCCCGAGCCTACCTGTGCGCTATAAAGTTGCGGACATCTTGGATGTGCTCCCCCTTCTTCTGTAGCCTCCAAAAGCCGCGATCGTGTCAGCGACCACACAATCGAGCTTTTGGAGGCCACAGAATATGGGGGAAAAGATTTTTAAAGCTGCAGCTTACAATTAAACTTTACTTGCTTTTACAGTGTACTTATCCTTTAAAAAACCTTTGTGTTTACATATAATACAACTATATGCAATCTACAGATTTTCCAAATACTTGAAATCATGTGCTTATTGAAATAATGTATCATTTCACAATGCTTTTAACATATCAATACATTTTCACCAAAAATCCTTCGTTAGACCCCACAGGATGGGTTCTCATTTTTAATCCGGATAATTCTTTTTGCAACAACTTAGGGTGAGATTCCCATCTCTGATTTCTATACTTACCTTTTCATTTCCATAGAACTTCCACCCATTTTTATGAACTTTTTAATGAAATTTTACCATGTGTTTGCAACAATGGATCTATAAATTTGACCTTTTTTAACTGGCCAATTGTGTTCTTGCATTCTAACCGTTAATGGTCTATGTTTTTCCAATATATCGGAGGCCACAGTCACATTGAATAACATATATGACCCTTTAGTTGGCATGTTACATCTATGGATACTGTTCCCACACTTAACCATGCCATTTGTAATTGTTACCAATTTTGGCACTGTGTTGGGCTCAGTATAGTTAGCTTGGTGAGATTTTTTAATTCTTCTATTGGGTTGTACCCCTTCAGAGTTCTATGTTGGCCTCATGGTTTGTATATATAGCATTTTGCATTTGCACTTAATCTAATTTTATTTTACTGTTAGTGCCTGTGCATCTATAGAAGTACTTCAATGCCTGTCTGAGCATTTAATTTTTTTATAACAGTTATAGCAAGTTTTTATAAGGTTGTGATAGTGAGTCATGTGACACCTGCGACATAACTAAACACATTTATACATAATTATAGGGCATTCTTTTAGTGCCAGCAGAATTTCTCCCTTTGTATAAAGTCTGGGCCAGAAGAATTTTTCTTGCTTATTTTTTTTTTGCTTATAGGATTTGCATTAAGGTTAGGAAATGTTTAGTCATCCCCCCCAAGATAACAGGATTTTAATTTACATGCATTTATTTTTAGAATACTGCAGCACAATTGGCAGCTTCGCACAAGCATTTTAGCATTTTATCAATATAATTGCAATTTAATTTTAAGGCACACTCTAACCCACAGAAACAAAGGGCCATGGACTCCAGACATAAATATTTGCTATGGAGTCCATTTGTTGAAAATATGCAACTCATGCCTAAATGCAGTTTGGATACAATGTATTTATTGTGTATATAGCGCTAAACATTCGTGTGTTCCATTATTTAATCAATTCACATCAGGCCCTGTCCCAAAAAGCTACAATCTGTTTAGCCTGTTTGTAAAAGAGACTTATAATGGCAACAAACAATATATTAGTACATGACACGATTATTACATGTTAAGCATTCCTGGAAACTTTTAGAAGTCATTGTACTGTTTGGTACAGCCCATTGAGGGTGAGGCCACACTGCAACGCACGGAATCGCGCAAAATCGCGAGCGTTATCGCACGCGATTGTGTGCGATTCTTGCCGTTTCGCGCTCGCGTTCGCGTTTTGCGCGTGCGTTTTCGCCTTTTCACGTTATGGAAAGCATGCGTTAACGCACCAAAATGGTGAACGCATGGTTACCATAACGCAACGGACGCGCATCGCATGCGCATCGGAAATCGCGGGAATTTTGCGTTCCGCGATTTCCATTTAGCGAAAATCGCGGGCGCAAACGCACGAAAAACGTCGGAGCTAGTGGCTAGCCCTAAACCCGTATTAACTTGTGATTTACTTACAATAATTGGAGAGCTACGATCAGTTGTCCCAAGCTCCACCAGGGAATATCTTCAGCATCCACTGAGGTCTTAAAAAAAAACACATTTAATTATTCATTGTTTAATGCATGGAAATGATCTTATTTAAGCAAACTCACTGGAAACATTTTAAATGGCAAAGTGGTCTCCAAACAAGTCAGAGTTAAGTGAACCCTGCAGTATTTACTTTAAAATGCCGACAAGCAATCTCTGGCTTCAGCCTGTGAGAAATTATATGAGGTGAATATTTAAATTCTGCTTCCAGTTGTTGAGTGACATCACCTGAACTCTGCCCTCCGCCCGGAGAGAAGCATGCTCAGTTAAGACTTAATGCTGGGGAAAACAGGAGTACCTGGGGAAAAAATGACAGTTGAGAAGGGGAGCTATTAATGCAGGTAGTAAGCTCGTAACATAACTACAAGCTGATCACATGACATGAAAAAAGGAAGGTTCAAGCAGCAACTAATATTGCTGAACCTTTCCAGAAATAACTTCTCACAAATTTATCTTGAGATGTGATTTAGATTTTATTTGAAGGTACGTTGGAAGGCTTTTTATATAATCCTACTAGTTTGGAAGAATTGAAGACCACAGTAAAGGTGCACACACAAGTAAGATCGTGAGACCGCACGTGACAATGTGTATGCATGGCCGTTTGGGCAATAATCGTGCTGGTACAGGCACTTTATTGTCCGAAACGGGCATTCACTCAGGGGTCATTGCCTAATCTGTTGGGCAGATCATCACCAGGCGCAGACCGAACAGAACATTCGCCCTGACAAAGTGCCCATACATAGCACGATTATCAGCCGAAACGGCCATGCATACACATCGTGCGTTCTCGGGTCGCCCCCGCAATCGCATGTGTGTATGAAAGTGTTTTTCTACTCTGTGCATTTGGATTCTGATCCGAATGTAGTGTGAACGTAGCCTTAGAACATATGTCTACAGTGTAAGATATGTATTAATATGAATAATACCAATAAAAAACACAGTAGGGAGGAGGGGAGGTGGAGAAAAAAAATGAACCAAAACTAATAAAATAACATTGTCTAAAGCTGCTAGTAAACAATCACATAAATTGATACCAGGTCTAAATCATAAAATAAATTAAAATGGGCTGCACCATGTATGAATTATAAGACAATAAGTCTGAGAAGCCAATGTTTTATGATACTCTCAAATTAATTTTTCTGTCTATATAACACATCTGTCAAAAAGAAATAGAAGTGCAAGTGACTTGTGGAGTCTGCTGAATTACCTTCTCAATATTCCAGAATCATGATTTTTAACATAGTTTTGGATTTAAAGCATTGATTCAGTGGTGTCTTTGCCATTTACTAGGAAACCTGCCTACTGGCTGGTCTGGAGTTCAACTACTCATATCAGCTTCGATTCAGTCCAGCCCTGTAATCAATATACCAGAGAAAGTTACTAAGGAACTGCTGGGCAGAAATGTTGACTGCTGTGAAAGGTTTTAACTGCACTGATAAATGATAAATACTATATAAAAGCAAGACGAAGAATAGTTGAAAAAGACTTGCCTACAGTATTAAACAATTATTTAAGCTTTTAAAGGTTAATCTGATGTTGACATTACATTGATTTCTGTCAATCAACTTACAAATGTTTAAAATTTGCTAATATGTACCCCTAATATGATCTTGTTTCAACAAGATTTTTTAATTTTTTATGGTGAAATTTCATCCTTATATCTGCTTGTGAAGGTTCTCATTCATCCAGGTATGGTATATCTGTTGTATTCAATTAGATCAACTGGACTTGAAGTTTAGTTCTTGAAGACGTTTGCTAGTCATCCGACTGGCTTTCTCAATTCAGAATGACTTGTACAAGAATCTGTGGCAATATGTACCCTGGAAAATCTCAATTAGCAATCACAGCCAGGTGTTAAGGGTGTGATGTGATTGGATAGTGGCCAACCTTTACATGGAGGAGGTAGAAACACAGGCGGTTAATACCTTTAAGGGCATAGCACCCAGCCACTGGTTCGATATTGTGGATGACACCTGGGTTAAAATCCACCAGAAGGATATACAAGCTTTCACAGAACACATTAATGCGGTAGACCCAAAACATAAATTCACAAGGGAAGAGGTACAAAACAACAAACTGGCTTTCTTGGACTGCTTGGTAGAAGTTAAGGAAAATGGTAAACTGGAAGTAGAGGTTTACAGAAAACCAACACACACAGATCTATTTGATGTTTGACCCCACCACCTTTAGATCACAAGCTGGGGGTCATCAGAACCCTGCAACACAGAGCCGAGAACATCCTCACTAGCACAGAGGCGAAGGCAAAGAAATGAAACATCTCAGAGGAGCCCTTAAAACTTGTGGATATCCAGACTGGGCCTTGTCAAAAGAAGTAGAAGGAAAGAAAAGAACACAAATACCAACAGTGAAGGGGAAAAGCAAGACAGGAGGAAGAACATGGTCATCCCATATGTAGCAGGGGTCTCCGAGAATATAAGAAGAATTTTCAAAAAACATCGTATCCCTGTCTGTTAAACCGAACAACACAACGAGGCAGCAATTGGTACATCCGAAAGACCCCATACCAAAACACAAGAAAAGCGACATCATATATGCAGTGCAGTGCAGAAGAATGCTCTGATTTGTATGTGGGGGAGACCAAAGCAAACTGCATCAACGTATGGCCCAGCACAGAAGAGCCAATTCCTGGGTCAGGACTCAGCCGTCATCCTGCATCTTAAGGATAAAGGACATACCTTTGAAGATTGTAATGTTTAACAATTGGCGAAGGAACGTGACTGGTTCAAGAGAGGTGTTAGGAGGCCATTTATGTGGAAAATACAAGAAACAAGCCTAAATAGAGGTAGGGGGGTTCGACACCAACTGTCTGCCATGTACAATGCTGTTTAACACTTACTCGGGACGTTCCGATAACACCTCTAGCCACTATCCATCACCACCTTACTGGCTGGGACTATGAACCGCCAACCTGGGATTTTCCAGGGTACATAATGCCACAGATTCTTGTACAAGTTCATGAATTGAGAAAGCCAGTCGGATGAATAGCGAAACGTCTCAAGAACTACATTTCAAGTCCAGTTGATCTAATTGAATACAACAGATATTCATCATTATATCCAATAATTACACCATGAACCAGGTTTAGGACAAAATTACAGAGATCTCTACTATTCTGATTGATTACTTTGGTACATGACTTCAAATGTCTGTGACAACCACATCATTACTGTACTTGACTATCAAGATTATTTTCTGATGTTGCAGCACACATATAAGGTTATTGATAGTTATACTATAGCATTCCCCCCTTTCCTATGTATCTGTATGTTACCCCACCTAGTAATTGTAAGCTCTATGTGTGAAAGCCCTTAAAACTTGTGGATATCCAGACTGGGCCTTTGTCAAAAGAAGTAGAAGGAAAGAAAAGAACACAAATACCAACAGGAAGGGGAAAAGCAAGACAGGAGGAAGAACATGGTCATCCCATATGTAGCAGGGGTCTCCGAGAAATTAAGAAGAATTTTCAAAAAAACAGTATCCCTGTCTGCTTTAAACCGAACAACACACTGAGGCAGCAATTGGTACATCCGAAAGACCCAATACCCAAACACAGAAAAGCGACATCAATATGCAGTGCAGTGCAGTGAAGATGTCTGATTTGTATGTGGGGGAGACCAAACAGCACTGCATCAACGTATGGCCCAGCACAGAAGAGCCAATTCCTCGGGTCAGGAATCAGCTCGTACCTGCATCTTAAGGATAAAGGACATACCTTTGAAGATTGTAATGTTAACATATTGGCGAAGGAACGTGACTGGTTCAAGAGAGGTGTTAAGGAGGCCATTTATGTGAAATAAAGAAACCAAGCCTAAATAGAGGTAGGGGGGTTCGACACCAACTGTCTGCCATGTACAATGCTGTTTTAACACCTTACTCTGGGCATTCTATAACACCTCTTAGCCACTATCCAATCACACCCTTAACACCTGGCGTGTGATATGCTAATTGGGATTTTCCAGGGTACATAATTGCCACAGATTCTTACAAGTCATTCTGAATTGAGAAAGCAGTCGGATGACTAGCGAAACGTCTTCAAGAACTACATTCAAGTCCAGTTGATCAATTGAATACACAGATATTCACATTATATCCAATAATTACACCATGAAACCAGGTTTAGGACAAAATTACAGAGATCTCTACTTTATTCTGATTGATTACTTTGGTACATGACTTCAAATGTCTGTGACAACCACATATTACTGTACCTTTGACTATCAAGATTATTTTCTGATGTTGCAGCACACATATAAGGTTATTGATAGTTATTACTATAGCATTCCACCCTTTCCTATGTATCTGTATGTTACCCACTAAGTAGATTGTAAGCTCTATGTGGTAGGGACTCTTTCCTCATGTTACATGTTTCAAGCACTTGTATATTTCATGATGCTCATATTTATTTATGTTTCTATTTACTGTCCCCCTTGTACGACTTGTCTTATTGTGTTAATTGCTAAAAGAGCATGTCCAGCCTTAAAACATTTTGTACTTATGTTCAGCTACCTCCAAAACCCCATTTTTGCATATTGAAGTTACTGTATTGCACTGTTTTGCAGATGTTTAACTTTTCATACTGCCCATTCACCAGTCACTACTTAATCCCGGACTGTTGTTGAACACTCTATTATCAACAAAGTGATGTGATTATGATAGAACAAAGATGGCTGAAGGAGCTACCTGAACCGGTCCCTTGCGCCCTCCCCCCTGCTGTTGCAAGCTCCTTTCGAACAAGTACAGCCGCAGTAAGGCACAGTAGTGGCGAGTGACCGAATGAAATCCTTTCAAGGGCATCTTTGAACGTTTAAATAATGCGAGAATGGGGTTTGTGGGGTAGCTGAACATAAAAAAAATATTTTTTAAGGGGACATGCCGTATAATCTTTGTGTCCATCAAATTTAAAGAAGATGAATGAATAAGAATAATAAATGCTTAATTTCCCTCTTCCCTTGGATTCACAGATTTCCCTGCATGCATTAATAATTATGTTTCAGGTAAACACATTAATATTTGATTTATATTTATTGATCTCTTACATCGTAACTGAGAACATGGTTTCTACCGATTCACTATCTGAGGCAATTGGCAGTCGACTTTTCACATAGTGATGAGAACTTATGTCAGATGATTGACTACAGTGGCTGGTAACGGTGGAACGTCTGAAGAAGGATAGCTGCTGAATGATCTGGAGTCTTTGCGCTCACTCTTAGAAGTGTCCCAGGCAAGGAATATACTTTGCAATTGCCATACTAAAAGGAGGCCAAAAAAAAATAATATATTGTAATTTTTTGCATTTGGTGAATGTTATTAATACTGAGTGTGAAGTGGCATAACTGCTTGACCCGACACCCGACGACCACTACAAGTGGAAGTTCAGGTCTGGTCTTCTAAAAACAGCTGATTGCGCGTATGTTTCTTCATACATGCGATCAGCTGTATGAAAGATCAGAACCTAACTTCCAGAACCGTAGTTCAGGTCCGGTCTTTTAAAGGGCATGTCCACCCTTATTATAAACTTTTTGCTATTGATAGTATATGTTCCCCCAGCCCGAACCGCTATAAAAAAGTTTAAGAAAGTGCCCAGTTCTTTACTTACCTTCCCTCTCTCCTCCGACGCCTGGCCCGGCTTCTGCTTTCAAGACACTGGCAGGGGGCGGGACCGGCAGCCGCGTCCGTGATTGGCTGAGAGGCAGCCAATCATGGACGCGGCTGCGGCTTCTCAGAATGCCGGGGGAGAGAGGAAAGGTAAGTACAGCTCTGGGGGCTTTCTTAAAATTATTTGTATGCGGTTGGGTCGGGGAACATATTTTATTACATGGCCAAGGGGTTTTATGGTAGGGGAGGGATAGCAAAATGGGAGGGAATGGGAGGGAGAGGGAGGGAGAGGGAGGGGGAGAAGGGCTGCAGTACGCATGCCAAACTTCTCCCGGAGGCCAGGTAGGAGGCAGAGTCCTATATGGACTTTGCTATCCTCCGGTGGGCAGTTTTTGGGACTTTGGGGGGGACTACAGGAGAACCATATGGAGCTGGGATGTGAGGTAAGGATTTATTACACTACATGGTGGGGCCATTAGTGGGGGGAATTATAGTTTTGGGGGTGGACTGCTCTTTAAACAGCAGATTGCGTGTATGTTCCTTCATACACGTACTCAGCTGTTTAAAAACAGCTGATCGTGGACCTCAGTCTGGGAAGAGGGTGGAAGTAGGGGTCCGACCTCCAATTCAAGGGGGGGGCCCCTGCAGTTATGCCCCTGGTAAAATTAATTGCAATTCGATCAGTAACGACAAAACACGCAGTCACTTATGAAAATACATGATAAGTCAGTAAACTACACCTACATAAATGTTACTGTAACACTGATATTGTAGAAATGGCCTTCAGTTATTAGTTTATGTGACAAATTGTACAAAGAAATTCATGTTTTGCCTGTAATGAAAACATCCTAAATGAAAACAAAACAGGCAATGAGAACTTTGAAGTAAAAGAACCCATTTTTATATCCATAACATGCAATATTGCCTATATCGCGTATTAAGGGATTTACAGTTAACAGTTGTAAATGATGCTGTATTCTTTCACAGCTTGGAAGAATAGTCAGTACGCTTACCTTTTAAATGATTTTAACAGAAGCAATGCAGTGAGCAGTAAAGCAAAGCCTTTAATAGCTCTCTCCCTGACATTACCTACTCTCTCTCGACAGGCTTACCTATATCTAACCGAGACAACATGTGCCTAAGGCTTGGTATACATTCGCCATGTTTGACCCGTCAGCCAGTTCAAAATATCGTCTGTTAACCACAAATGATTGCCCAAAATTAACCAAAGGTTTGTTCAAATTAGACTAATACGTGGTACAGTTTGAGAGCTTTCAGCAGCCTTTAACTCAATCCTACCTCCCAGGAATAATAATAATCATTTTAATAAAACCTCCAAAACATGAAACAAAAGTGTAATGCACATGGAATTAAAACATCTAAAATTAGGAGAGAAAATAATGATTGATAAGGTACATTGAAAAGAAAATGGCATGAAATGTAAATAATTTGTACACACATAAGAACATACCGGTACTTGGGATGTGTAATAGCATAGATAATAGGATTGTGAATAGCGGAAGCCTTTGCAATCACAGCAGGCACAGAGTTCAGTATGGTGTTAACATGTTGCATACCTAGGATAATTCATTGTTAAACAAAAAACTGTTTCATAAACTACACATGTACATTTTTCATATGAAAGATGCCAAATGTTGAAATGGAGCTGGATTAAACAAATCCTTAGTGCATTTATTTGTCAAGATTGATGCAGGATGATGCATTATTTCTAAAATGTGAGGGGAAATGGGAAAAAAGCTATGCTGAAGCTTTAATCGTTTTGACCAGGTGGATTAAGAATTACACTAAAATGAATTTTAAAATTGTCATATCGAAATCCCATACAAATGAAAGATGATCAATCAAGAAAAACACACCTTAAGGCCAGGGGGAACCGTGTCCGGGGAGGTGTGATAGCCTCTGGCAAATGGGGGTTGGCTATGGGTGAAGCAAGTGTTTGTAGATTGGGGATCAGTGCTGAAGGGATACTCGTTAACTCCGGAGCATTACACTGCCTTTATTTTAGTTTTTCTTTCTCCTGTAAGTTACATGGAGTCAGCGTAATTGTTAATTGTACTCCGACAGGCAGACTAAAATTATTTTACCTCTGGATTAACATACCTAAAGGAGTCATCAGCTTCAACACCTTCTTTGATCTTATCTGGGTACCACCTCCTTAAGCTGGATACACACGATGAGATATTCGGTCCGATCGACCGATATTTCAGTGTATCGGTCGATCGGACCGAAATTATGGCATCCGAAAGTGCCCATGTCCGATCGACCGTTCGTCCGAATCGGACGAAAGGACGATCGGACAGGGTGGAAAACCTCGTCGATCGTGGGTCCTCTATGGAGCGCACGATCGGTCGCGGTGACTATCGGACGCGGCTGCATTTGCCGCGACGACAGTCCTTCCTCCTGGGCGACCGTTCGAAAGTATCGAACGGTCGGTCAGGAGGAAAAATCGATAGGTGTGTACCCAGCTTAACTTTTCTGGCAATCCAACCAAAATCTGCAAAAGTAGAAGGTGGCACTCAATTCAGACCAGAAACGGAATTTCTTACATGATGTTTATCCAGGGGGGTTAGTGTGTGTAATCTGCCTTTCTGGGTACAGCTATCTGTGCGGGAAGGGTTTAGCCTTTAGTTCCAATGTAAAAACTCAATCAGAATGTGGCTATTAGGTCTCACCAGACTTAAGAAAACCTGAAACTTAATGGAAGGGACTTACAAAGTTATGTTATGAAGGCATCAAAGTGTTATGTAAAAGTTTGGCACCTGAGGAAAATGTTATACCTTCTTTATACCATGCTGCCACGAAAATGGGCGTGGATTAATGTTTGAATGTAGCACTGGCTGGTGAACCGGAGGGCTTAGTGTAAAACTGGCTGGTAATATGGTGCCCCATAGAGAGAATGTTAATTTGGGCACTCCCACACAGAGACTGGTTATATGGATGCCCCACACCACAGACTGGTTGCCTCCATACAGAGAGATGCTAATATGCATACCCCCACATTAAAGCGCCACCCGTAACTTCTTAAATACCTATGTAACAATGTTTTGTATAGGTATGCAGATGCTTAAAACAGACATTGTGTATATGTCCACTTACTCGCCCCTTTTTAATGCAACCTTTGTTCCTTCTGTGTAAGAATAAGTTTTTCATGTAACCTACTTCGACCGTTGAGTATACTGAGTTGAGTACTTTTGCAGGGTGCACTACCAGAAACAGACTGCAAAATTCATTGATACAAACCCGATTTAGGCCTTGTTGCAGTTATGCTGTATTGCTTATTAGTTATTAGTTAATAACTAATAAAAACAATAACATTTTTTTACATTTCCAAATTTATTACTGTTATTCAAAGCCACTTATAAGTGTATTTTAAAATATAATTCAATAAAAATCAGTGGAGATATTATTAGTCTTTTTAGAAGAAATAGAAATTACAGTGATCTCTTGTTTGAAAAGATTTTGGTGCATGCTAATTATCTTACATTTCCTGATCACTAAAGTGTGTGAAAATCTTGTTTAAACATGTATTGTTTAATGCTTCAGCATACAATACATACAGCACAGTGCTAGCTGAAGCAGAATCATGCTGAACATTACCAGCAAAAGCCACTAGGCAACGTAGAATATGGAGACCATGAAACAACATAAAGAAGGATACGATCAGAGCAATTTTTGCCACTTCCATCATTCTTCATTTTCTGATACTGTTTGTGGGATTCCTTGTGTCATCTGTTCCTATTTTCTGAACAGCCCTGTTAACACAGGAAGCAAACTGCCATTGTGATTGCTTAAATAAAATGTGAACATCAAAGGAACAAAATAAAGCAACACAAATGGTTTCACCTGTTTGTGTTCTTGATGGCCTTGAAGATGAAGATGTAGCAAATATAATTATAAAAGGGGAATAAAGAAACAAGCAGCAGAACAGTAGCATGGTATAGGCTCGAACAGAGGAGTGAAGGTCATATAATCCCAGGTGCAGGATGTTAAAAGTCCCTCTGGCACGTAAGCACCTTCAAAACACACACACACACAAAAAAATATTACTCTCTTTATTATATTTATTCATAAAGTTATAACTATAGTAACATAGCAATTGAGGTTAAATAAAGACATATATCCATCTAGGCCAACCTTAACATCCAACTCTACTTTTGACAGTTGATCCAAATAAAAGCTAAACAGCAGGGGAAATTCCTTCTGACTCCAAAATGGCAATTGGAAAGATGTCCCCACATCCTCTAAAATTACCTATTGGTGAACAATGCACCCGAGAGGTTTTTATTTCCATTTATAATTTGTAGAAAGTGATCATATTAAAATGGCTTATACAATGTGAAAGTACCTTGAAATCATTTTAAAAAGTAGGGGGAGGAACTTTTACTAAGATGTGCATTTATTGTTAAAGAGTACCATGATTGCTTCATTGTGATCAATATTTTTCATAGCCAGAAACAAAAGTGATTATCTGTCAGGATCTTTGAGATCAGAATACCTAGAAACCTCCTGGGATGTTAGTACATAGTGTGCTCACACAATTAATTTAGTTATGCTGCCAAAGAATAATATTGATATATTTAGTGGTTCTGAATTATTTCACTCGGCCAAATATATGATAACTCCTTAATGAGTTAAATATTATATAATATATGGGTTATTTAATTCACAATGGAGGACGTAAGTGCTACTTAACAATAAGGATAAAAAAAAGTTTTGGCTTTGGACTTGCCGGTCCAAACCGTGTGGTCATCATTGAAACTACAACATTTTGATAATAAAACCAGGTTTGAAGGTCAAATTTTTGGTTGTCGTTGCAGTAGTTTTTTGTGTCATTGTGACAAATTTAGAAACAATTGTCAAAAAGTTAACCTTATAGCCTATTAGAAAGTCAGCACTATTCTTGCTGAGGGGGTTCTAGATTATTATTAAATTTATAGTTAATTTATATATTATTATATTTTATAAAGTTATTTAAAAAAATGTGGTTAAACTTCCTCCCCTGTGTGAATGTGTGTGTAACAGGAGCAGACACATAAAAACAAGAGGAGGGAGGAGAGTTTAACCGGCAAAGTGATTAGTAGTTGTTACGATCTCTGCCCATTTCTTCATGTGTCCCAGGGGAGGAGGGTATGCAGCCAGTAGAGGGAAAGCCAAGCCCCGCCCATATGTGCACCGCTCAGCATATAGAGCGGTACAGAGAGGAGATGAATAATGACTGCTCCCTGGGTTGTATTTAACAGTCTATTTAAGTCTCAATAAACTTATGACCCCATCATGATAGAGAGGCAAGAGCGGGATTGTTTGAAAGGTAAGACAATTGCCTATGATTTAAAAGACTATCAGGGCTAGGCCCCACTGCTGCGTTTTTTTGCGTTGGCTTGGTTGCAATTGCGATTGCGCTTGCGATTTTTCAAAATTATTGAAAACGCGGCAACGCAAAAAACACGCGTTTTTTTCGATGCGATTGCGTTTGCGTTCTGCATTTTTAATCGCAATCACGCGTTTTCCTATACTTATTGAAGAAATCGCAATCGCAAACGCAACGAAAATCGCACATGAAATGCATGCGATTGCGTTTGCGTTGCGTTTCAGTGGCCTAGCCCTCAGGGAGATTCAATAAAGTTCTATCATTTAAATGGTGCTAATTTAGCCCCAACCAATCAGATGGTAGCTTTCAAATGTTAAATAAGATCTAACTGGTTGGTTGCAAATTAGCACCATTTTAAACGATAAGAACTTTATTGATAACCCTGTATGTTTTTTCATCATGTTCCCCTTTAAAAATATAACGTATACTTTCAGAGAGAAGCGGCTATGGGTATGCGCATTTGTATGGTAGGGACCTCTTTCCTCATGTTACATGTTTCAAGCACTTGTATATTTCATGATGCTCATATTTATTTATGTTTCTATTTACTGTCCCCCTTGTACGACTTGTCTTATATGCTGTTAATTGCTAAAAGAGCATGTCCAGCCTTAAAACATTTTGTACTTATGTTCAGCTACCTCCAAAACCCCATTTTTGCATTATTGAAGTTACTGTATATTGCACTGTTTTGCAGATGTTTATCCTTTTCATACTGCCCCATTCACCAGTCACTAACTTAATCCAGGACTGTTGTCTGAACACTCTATTATCAACAAAGTGATGTGATTATGATAGAACAAAGATGGCCTGAAGGAGCTTACCTGAACCGGTCCCTTGCGCCCTCCCCCCTGCTGTTGCAAGCTCCTTTCGAACAAGTACAGCAGCAGTAAGGCACAGTAGTGGCGAGTGACCGAATGAAATCCTTTCAAGGGCATCTTTGGAACGTTTAAATAATGCGAGAATGGGGTTTGTGGGGTAGCTGAACATAAATAAAAAATATTTTTTAAGGCTGGACATGCCGTATAAAATACTTTGTGTCCATCAAATTCTAAAGAAGATGAATGAATAAAGAATAATAAATGCTTAATTTCCCTCTTCCCTTGGATTTACAGATATTTCCCTGCATGCATTAATAATTATGTTTCAGGTTTAAACACTTATTTGATTTGTATTTATTGATCTCTTACATCGTAACTGATGAACATGGTTTCTTACCGATTCACTATCTGAGGCAATTGGCAGTCGACTTTTCACATAGTGATGAGAACTTATGTCAGATGATTGACTACAGTGGCTGGTAACTGTGGAACGTCTAGAAGAAGGATAGCTGCTGAATGATCTGGAGTCTTTGCGCTTCACTCTTAGAAGTGATCCCAGGCAAGGAATATACTTTGCAATTGCCATACTAAAAGAGGGCCAACCAAAAAAAATAATTATATTGTAATTTTTTGCATTTGGTGTGTTTATTAATACTGAGTGTGAAGTGGCATAACATGCTTGACCCGCCACCCCGACGACCACTACAAGTGGAAGTTCAGGTCTGGTCTTCTAAACAGCTGATTGCGCGTATGTTTCCTTCATGCATGCGATCAGCTGTATGAAAGATCAGAACCTAACTTCCAGAACCGTAGTTCAGTCGGTCTTTTAAAGGGCATGTCCCCCCTATATAAACTTTTTGCTATTGATAGTATATGTTCCCCCAGCCCAAACCCTATAAAAAAGTTTTAAGAAAGTGCCAGTTCTTTACTTACCTTCCCTCTCTCCTCCGACGCCTGGCCCGGCCTTCTGCTTTCAAGACACTGCAAGCAGGGGGCGGGCCGGCAGCCGCGTCCGTGATTGGCGAGAGGCAGCCAATCATGGACGCGGCTGCCGGCTTCTCAGAATGCCGGGAGAGAGGGAAGGTAAGTACAGCTCTGGGGGCTTTCTTAAAATTATTTTATGCGGTTGGGGCTCGGGGAACATATTTTATTACATGGCCAAGGGGTTTTATGGTAGGGGGAGGGATAGCAAAATGGGAGGGAATGGGAGGGAGAGAGGAGAGGGAGGGGAAGAAGGGCTGCAGTACGCATGCCAAACTTCTCCCGGAGGCCAGGTAGGAGGCAGAGTCCTATATGGACTTGCTATCCCCGAAAGCCCCCCCCACGTCCCTCAACCCTACAGCCCTCGCCCCCTCGCACTTAAAACCCCCCGCCGATCCCGTCCCCCTGTCCAATCCTCTCCAGCCCACCAGGAAATCTCCCACGCACCTTACCTGTTGGGCAGTTTTTGGGACTTTGGGGGGGACTATCAGGCGAACCATATGGAGCTGGGATGTGAGGTAAGGATTTTATTACACTACATGGTGGGGCCATTAGTGGGGGGAATTATAGTTTTGGGGGTGGACATGCTCTTTAAACAGCAGATTGCGTGTATGTTTCCTTCATACACGTACTCAGCTGTTTAAAAACAGCTGATCGTGGACCTCAGTCTGGGAAGAGGGTGGAAGTCAGGGGTCCGACCTCCAATCTCAAGGGGGCGGGCCCCTGCAGTTATGCCCCTGGTAAAATCAATTGCAATTCGATCAGTAACGACAAAACACTGCAGTCACTTATGAAAATACATGATAAGTCAGTAAACTACACCTACATAAATGTTACTGTAACACTGATATTGTAGAAATGGCCTCTCAGTTATTAGTTTATGTGACAAATTGTACAAAGAAATTCATGTTTTGCCTGTAATGAAAACATCCTAAATGAAAACAAAACAGGCAATGAGAACTTTGAAGTAAAAGAACCCATTTTTATATCCATAACATGCAATATTGCCTATCATCGCGTATTAATATGGGATTTACAGTTAACAGTTGTTAAATGATGCTGTATTCTTTCACAGCTTGGAAGAATAGTCAGTACGCTTACCTTTTACATGATTTTACACAGAAGCAATGCAGTGAGCAGTAAAGCAAAGCCTTTAATAGCTCCTCTCCCTGACATTACCTACTCTCTCTCGACAGGCTTACCTATATCTAACCGAGACACACATGTGCCTAAGGCTTGGTATACATTCGCCATGTTTGACCCGTCAGCCAGTTCAAAATATCGTCTGTTAACCACAAATGATTGCCCAAAATTAACCAAAGGTTTGTTCAAATTAGACTAATACGTGGTTACAGTTTGAGAGCTTTCAGCAGCCTTTAACTCAATCCTACCTCCCAGGAATAAATAATAATCATTTTAAATAAACTTCCCAAAACAATGAAACAAAAGTGTAATGCACATGGAATTAAAACATCTAAAATTAGGAGAGAAAATAATGATTGATAAGGTACATTGAAAGAAAATGGCATGAAATGTAAATATTGTACACACATAAGAACATACGGTATTGGGATGTGTAATAGCATAGATAAGGATTGTGAATAGCGGAGCCTTTGCAATCACAGCAGGCACAGAGTTCAGTATGGTGTTAACATGTTGATACCTAGGATAATTCATTGTTAAACAAAAAAACTGTTTCATAAACTACACATGTACATTTCATATGAAAGATGCCAAATGTTGAAATGGAGCTGGATTAAACAAATCCTTAGTGCATTTATTTGTCAAGATTGATGCCAGGATGATGCATTATTTCTAAAATGTGAGGGGAAATGGGAAAAAAGCTATGCTGAAGCTTTAATCGTTTTGACCAGGTGGATTAAGAATTACACTAAAATGAATTTTAAAATTGTCATATCGAAACCCATACAAATGAAAGATGATCAATCAAGAAAAACACACCTTAAGGCCAGGGGGAACCGTGTCCGGGGAGGTGTGATAGCCTCTGGCAAATGGGGGTTTGGCTATGGGTGAAGCAAGTGTTTGTAGATTGGGGTATCAGTGCTGAAGGGATACTCGTTAACTCCGGAGCATTACACTGCCTTTATTTTTAGTTTTTCTTTCTCCTGTAAGTTACATGGAGTCAGCGTAATTGTTAATTGTACTCGACAGGCAGACTAAAATTATTATTACCTCTGGATTAACATACCTAAAGGAGTCATCAGCTTCAACACCTTCTTTGATCTTATCTGGGTACCACCTCCTTAAGCTGGATACACACGATGAGATATTTCGGTCCGATCGACCGATATTTCAGTGTATCGGTCGATCGGACCGAAATTATGGCATCCGAAAGTGCCCATGTCCGATCGACCGTTCGTCCGAATCGGACGAAAGGACGATCGGACAGGGTGGAAAACCTCGTCCGATCGTGCGGTCCTCTATGGAGCGCACGATCGGTCGCGGTGACTATCGGACGCGGCTGCATTTGCCGCGACCGACAGTCCTTCCTCCTGGCCGACCGTTCGAAAGTATCGAACGGTCGGTCAGGAGGAAAAATCGATAGGTGTGTACCCAGCTTAACTTTTCTGGCAATCCAACCAAAATCTGCAAAAGTAGAAGGTGGCACTCAATTCAGACCAGAACAGGAATTTCTTACATGATGTTTATCCAGGGGTTTAGTGTGTGTTAATCTGCCTTTCTGGGTACAGCTATCTGTGCGGGAAGGGTTTAGCCCTTTAGTTCCAATGTAAAAACTCAATCAGAATGTGGCTATTAGGTCTCACCAGACTTAAGAAAACCTGAAACTTAATGGAAGGGACTTACAAAGTTATGTTATGAAGGCATCAAAGTTGTTATGTAAAAGTTTGGCACCTGAGGAAAATGTTATACCTTCTTTATACCATGCTGCCACAGAAATGGGCGTGGATTAATGTTTGACTGTAGCACTGGCTGGTGAACCGGAGGGCTTAGTGTAAAACTGGCTGGTAATATGGGTGCCCCATAGAGAGAATGTTAATTTGGGCACTCCCACACAGAGACTGGTTATATGGATGCCCCCACACACAGACTGGTTGCCTCCATACAGAGAATGCTAATATGCATACCCCCACATTAAAGCGCCACCCGTAACTTCTTAAATACCTATGTAACAATGTTTTGTATAGGTATGCAGATGCTTAAAACAGACATTGTGTATATGTCCACTTACTCGCCCCTTTTTAATGCAACCTTTGCTTCCTTCTGTGTAAGAATAAGTTTTTCATGTAACCTACTTCGACCGTTGAGTAATACTGAGTTGAGTACTTTTGCAGGGTGCACTACCAGAAACAGACTGCAAAATTCATTGATACAAACCAGATTTAGGCCTTGTTGCAGTTATGCTGTATATGCTTATTAGTTATTAGTAATAACTAATAAAAAACAATTAACATTTTTTACATTTCCAAATTCTATTACTGTATATTCAAAGCCACTTATAAGTGTATTTTAAAAATATAATTCAATAAAAACATCAGTGGAGATATATTTAGTCTTTTAGATAAGAAATAAGAAATTACAGTGATCTCTTGTTTGAAAAGATTTTGGTGCATGCTAATTATCTTACATTTCCTGATCACTAAAGTGTGTGAAAATCTTGTTTAAACATGTATTGTTTAATGCTTCAGCATACAATACATACAGCACAGTGCTAGCTGAAGCAGAATCATGCTGAACATTACCCAGCAAAAGCCACTAAGGCAACTGTAGAATATGGAGACCATGAAACAACATAAAGAAGGATTACGATCAGAGCAATTTTTGCCATCTTCCATTCATTCTTCATTTTCTGATACTGTTTGTGGGATTCCTTGTTGTCATCTGTTCCTATTTTCTGAACAGCCCTGTTAACACAGGAAGCAAACTGCCATTGTGATTGCTTAAAATAACCTGTTGAACATCAAAGGAACAAAATAAAGCAACACAAATGGTTTCACCTGTTTGTGTTCTTGATGGCCTTGAAGATGAAGATGTAGCAATATATAATTATAAAAAGGGGAATAAAGAAAACAAAGCAGAACAGTAGCATGGTATAGGCTCGAACAGAAGGAGTGAAGGTCATATAATCCCAGGTGCAGGATGTTAAAAGTCCCTCTGGCACGTAAGCACCTTCAAAACACACACACACACAAAAAAAAATTTACTCTCTTTATTATATTTATTCATAAAGTTATAACTCATAGTAAAATAGCAATTGAGGTTAAATAAAGACATATATCCATCTAGGCCAACCTTAACATCCAACTCTACTTTTGACAGTTGATCCAAAAAAAAGCTAAACAGCAGCGGAAATTCCTTCCTGACTCCAAAATGGCAATTGGAAAGATTGTCCCCACATCCTCTAAAATTACCTATTGGTGAACAATGCACCAGAGAGGTTTTTATTTCCATTTATATATTTGTAGAAAGTGATCATATTAAAATGGCTTATTACAATTGTGAAAGTACCTTGAAATCATTTTAAAAAGCTAGTGGGAGGAACTTTTACTAAGATGTGCATTTATTGTTAAAAGAGTACCATGATTGCTTCATTGTGATCAATATTTTTCATAGCCAGAAACAAAAGTGATTATCTGTCAGGATCTTTTGAGATCAGAATACCTAGAAACCTCCTGGGATGTTAGTACATAGTGTGCTCACACAATTAATTTAGTTATGCTGCCAAGGAATAATATTGATATATTTAGTGGTTCTGAATTTATTTCCACTCGGCCAAATATATGATAACTCCTTAATGAAGTTAAATATATTATATAATATATGGGTTATTTAATTCACAATGGAGGACGTAAGTGCTACTTAACAATAAGGATAAAAAAAAGTTTTGGCTTGGGACTTCGCCGGTCCAAACCGTGGTTCATCATTGAAACTACAACATTTTGATAATAAAACCAGGTTTTGAAGGTCAAATTTTTGGTTGTTCGTTGCAGTAGTTTTTTGTGCTCATTGTGACAAATTTAGAAACAATTGTCAAAAAGTTAACCTTATAGCCATATTAAGAAGTCAGCACTATTCTTGCTGAGGGGGTTCTAGATTATTATTATAAATTTATAGTTAATTTATATATTTATTATTATTTTTATAAAGTTTATTTAAAAAAATGTGGTTAAACTCTCCTCCCCTGTGTGAATGTGTAACAGGAGCAGACACATAAAAACAAGAGGAGGAGGAGGAGAGTTTAACCGGCAAAGTGATTAGTAGTTGTTACGATCTCTGCCCATTCTCTTCATGTGTCCCAGGGGAGGAGGGTAATGCAGCCAGTAGAGGGGAAAGCCAAGCCCCGCCCATATGTGCACCGCTCAGCATATAGAGCGGTACAGAGAGGAGATGAATAATGACTGCTCCCTGGGTGTTATTTAACAGTCTATTTAAGTCTCAATAACTTATGACCCCATCATGATAGAGAGGCAAGAGCGGGATTGTTTGAAAGGTAAGACAATTGCCTATGATTTAAAAGACTATCAGGGCTAGGCCCCACTGCTGCGTTTTTTTGCGTTTGCGCTTGCGTTTGCAATTGCGATTGCGCTTGCGATTTTTCAAAATTATTGAAAACGCGGCAACGCAAAAAAACACGCGTTTTTCGATGCGATTGCGTTTTGCGTTCTGCATTTTTAATCGCAATCACATGCGTTTTCCTATACTTATTGAAGAAATCGCAATCGCAAACGCAACGAAAATCGCACATGAAATCGCATGCGATTGCGTTTGCGTTTGCGTTTCAGTGTGGCCTAGCCCTCAGGGAGATTCAATAAAAGTTCTTATCATTTAAAATGGTGCTAATTTAGCCCCAACCAATCAGATGGTAGCTTTCAAATGTTAAATAAGATCTAACTGGTTGGGTTGCAAAATTAGCACCATTTTAAACGATAAGAACTTTTATTGAATAACCCTGTATGTTTTTTCATCATAGTTCCCCTTTAAAAAATAACAATTTTAGAAGCAGCGGCTTGACCCACTAATAATGCAGATTCATTTTCTGCAGTTGTGTTGTTAGTAAACATACTATGGGGATTTTTCAGCACTAGATATATAATTTTACCCTCTGTTTACATTTAAAAAAATGTCAATTTGTACTAGCCAAAATTAGTGTGATCATGTTTTTGTGACAAAATAACTTTTCATCAATTTAAAAATACAATTCAGACTTTTCACAATGAATTAGTGAGATCTCAAAATATTAGGCTGGGTACAGACAGGGCGATTTTTTTTCGCCAAACCAATTGATATTTTCGTATATCGATTGGTCTGGCCAAAAAATCGCCAGCGACGATGTCTGTATAGATTTCATTTATGGTAAATAATAATTTCTTTATTTTATGCATGGTCTTAACGTAAATATACCTTCTAGTTTATTCACTAATTCTAGGCAAATGTGTTCTAGCAATTTGCTGCTTTGAAGTAATAAAGGACCTAATCCTCATAGTTTAAATGTTTCAAAATTAATAACAAGTCAATAATTTCTGCTTCAGAGCAAATAGTTGCCATTTAAATACCATCACTGCAAGAGGGGACCATTGTCTGATTCTTAATTTATGGTATTTATCAAACACACCTCATAATCGGTGAAGCATTTAACTTACTCCATCCAAAGAAGGGAGGAAGGCTCCATGCCAGAGAATACAACCAAACACCTGAAAGGATTAGCACTGCCCTTTTCTTGGACATAACACCAATGGAGGTGAGTGGTCTTGTGATTACGAAATACCTATCCAGAGCAATCACCATCAATGTGATCATGGAGGTAATTCCAAAAAGAGCTCCACAGAAAGCATATAACTCGCAACCTATGAAACAGAAGACATAACGAAGAATAAAATTGAAGATCAACATATGTATCATTCATCATTCATTTTATATCACTGATAATGTAAACTAGGGGCGAAGCTTTTTTTCACGCTATATTTTTATGCTAAGAATATATTAGATTTTGCATATGTAGGCCCGCTGTCTCTTTATAAAGTTGATGTATGTATTTCTGCTTAATAGGAATTTGATCTCAGTATTAAAAATATTGGTTAAAGTTTAAGAGATTTAATTAACATCCTGAATTAATTGCATGTTTGTTTGTTTTTTAAAGATACTTGGAAGCAGCTAATAAACAAAATTGTCAGTATGTGTTTATCTTTTTATATCAATTTATTTATTTTAAGCAATGAAAGAACTTACTCATTTTGTTAAAAAAAAAAAAATAAACTTTCTAAAATGAAATCAATTAACCAGCCTGAGCTAAATAATAAATAATCAGGGAGATTCAATTAAGGTTCTTTTCATTTAAAATGGTGCTAATTTTGCCCCAACCAATCAGATCTTATTTAACATTTGAAAGCTAACATCTGATTTGTTGGGGCAAAATTAGCACCATTTAAACGATAAGAACTTTTATTGAATAACCCTGAATGTTTTTTAATCTCAGGAAAGCAGCACAACTAGTGAAACTCACTGTCAGGGTTTTTAATTACCAGGCTGCTATATAGCTAGGTGACGTGGGCTAAAAGTGCTAAAAATCCACAAAACATAAAATGAAATAGAGCTTTGTTTAAAAAGAGGGTAGTTTTGCAGCCTCATATAGGGTTTTTATTTGGAATCAGAGAAAAGCAAATTAAGGGATTTTTTTTGTTTACAGGTCTAGTAGCATTGGTTTGGTCAGGGACAGTCCATTGGTCGAATGTGACAACCACTGTTGTTCACTTAAAACCCTATTTCAGGTGATTGTGTTGGGGAGTGTATGGATGATTTTAGATTTTGATTGTAAGCATGCTACATTTGGTTATTGGGCAACATAATTAAATTGCTTGAATATAAGTTACATGACATTATCAGCCAATATAACATTTTATATATTTATGACAAAATCTTAGCAATGGATCCTAAACATACCTTTCTCTCCAAAGATCCATCTTTTGTGTAAACTAGTTGCAAAAAACACTGGAGCCTGAGTTGCTGACATTAAGAAATCAGTGATAGCAAGGTTGATAATAAACATATTTGCAGGGGATCGAAGGCTCCTACTTCTAGAAAATAGAAGAGAAATGCGGTAAGAAAATGTAGATTTTCGTCATGCTTCAAGTTCAGTGGTTTAAAATGCATTATCCATAAAGGCCAGCTGCCTTCTTGAATTGTAAACATTTAGTTTAGATTAGTTAAGAAATCCTGTGTGTATTAATTATCTTGCATGGTCTTAGCTACTGCCCTATTGCACCAGTTTTCAATACTCAGCAGGATATTAACTCTGATCTACTCTATAGATTTTTTTTGGAATTGGGTCACATCAAGCTTGGGGGTTGGGGCATTTTCTGCAGTTGATGAAATTAACTTTGACTTTCTAATATAGTAATTAAGTAGGCTGATTTAATTGTGCATTCGTTATTTTCATTAATAAATCTTGAATGCAATACGATCTTTTAGGAGGAATATTTTATTTAAAGGGAAATTTATATATAAATAAGTATGAATGAAAGATAATGTACCCAGAAGGGATATTTCTTATTCAGCTATGTATGCCCTTTAAATGTATGGGGTAACAGTATTGCAGCAGGTATCAGTTATAGGCACTGACAATTAATAGCATTATTTTAAAAGATCAGGTATTACAGTAGGTTAAAATTAAGATACAGAAAATACAGAAAATGTAAAGAAGCAATGACCAAATGTAATATAAAGGAAAGTAATAAAACAGGAAAATACAACCAGTCTCCTTCCTGATATTTGAAAAACTACAAACCCCAGCATTCCGTTCAAGCACACTGCAACAGCAGAGGACAGCCATGGAATGCTCTTGTAGTCAAATCTAGAGGGTTACTGGTTGCCCATACTTTTAATTTAGCTAAACATGTGCAACAATGAAAATGTAGATATTTGCCTATATTTCCTCAAAATTAGCTGAGTACTCCTGCACTTATTCCAGGTGCTATGTTCCAGGTGCCTCCAGGTATCACAGTTCCATAAAGCTGTGCACATAAATTAATCAAAATATAAACGAGTATTCCCGGGCACACTGTTTTTCCAAATATAACCAAACTGTTTTTTATTAAATTTCAACATTTTGACGTCACTCAAGACGTCTTCATCAGGACGTTGGAACATTGAAATTTAATAAAAAACAGTTTGGTTATATTTGGAAAAACAGTGTGCCCGGGAATACTCCTTTATATTTCCTTTAATTTGTGAGATTGTTTATATTTTTCAATATTGTATATTAAAGTTAAAGGAGCACTTAACACTTTTTCTACTTTAACTTACAGTGAGAATAGTGAAACTGTGGAACTGTCTTACAGCAGAGATGATAATAGCAAGTTCATTGAATAGCTTTAAAAGTGGGCTAGATAAGGTTCTTAAATGAAATAATATTGAGAATTACTGGTATTAATACATATACTGTAGTTCTGGTTGGTATGGGGATACTATATAATATTGAGAATTACTGGTATTAAAACATATACTGTAGTTCTGGTTGGTACGGGGATACTATATAATATTGAGAATTACTGGTATTAATACATATACTGTAGTTCTGGTTGGTACAGGGATACTATATAATATTGAGAATTACTGGTATTAATACATATACTCTAGTTCTGGTTGGTACAGGGATACTATATAATATTGAGAATTACTGGTATTAATACATATACTGTAGGTCTAAGAAAACAGGAATCCTGCACACACCTAGTCCAATTAAGAAAACAATGTGCTGGGTGCAGTGGTAGACCAGGGCCAGAGAGTCAGTATAGATAATGAACAGATAATTAATTACCATGCACAACCAGACTTTGCAATCCCGTGTAGTTTATTGTATGATACACAGGAACATCATAGTGACGTTTCGGTACAACAATGTACCATCTTCAGACAAAAGTGTAACACATATCATAGCTACAATGTAAGAACAATACACACTAAAAAGAATTTTCAGCCTTATCATTTCCTTTAGGCTGGGTACAGACAAGCAAATTTTTGAGGGCTGAAAAAATGCATTGTTTTTGCTGTCAGCCACAACCACATTTTGCCCTTACATCATGTCAGATTGTGCGGTCTCCTACTGCACAATCGGTCACAGCACACTGTAAGCCACAATTACTTACAGTTACTTATGTCAAGATCAGTGATTCTTCCCAGCCGACTGTATACTAGTGGTGAACTAGCAGGAGGAAGAAATTTTGTTCAAAAGTTTTTTTTTTCTATTGGAAATGTTAGCACATGTAGACCAATAAATGATCAAAAATGATTATTATTATTTTTGGGGGGTGGGGTAATAAAGCCATTACAGTGAAACAAATTAAGCAGTTGCCATCACAGAGATTTATTTACATATAAACAGAGCTTGGTCTGGAAAAGGTCTTCCTCATTCAGAGCCCATACATCTTTTTTAATGATGTAATGATGAAAGAAAAGATTATAGGGGTGGGGGAGATTTGTGCCATAGAACAGTACACTGCTCATTGCCTTCTTTGTAATTACAGAGAGGTGTTTACAAACAGATATACATAATAAACATTGCTAAAAATGTGCATACATTTACATTAACTAGTACCATACGAACATACTACATAATTTTTAAATGGCTGGAATTTCACTGGCATGAAGTAAATAAAATAATGGATCCAGAATTGCCATTGAGTAAAGATGTATACTTTTGTAAATGATTTAAAATAACCCGACCATGTGAAGTTTTAGGCTTTATATTTACTAAATAAAACTACGAGATTTACAAGCTTCTGGGTACGGGATTGTTAACGTATGTTACAATCTATCATTTAATTTGCCTTTTTATGCAACAAGTCTAAGAATTGAAACTTTGTATTTACTGAAAAGGGAAATATGTGACCCCAACACCCAACAAAAGACTTTCCTCCAAGAATTAAAAAATAAAATAATATCCCACACATTTGGTCCTATACTAATAGCAGGAGATTTTAACGTCTCCATTAACTCTTAAACTGGATAGATCAAAACTACTAAATTCTATGTCTGGATCCCCCTCATTCAAACATCTGCAGACATTCATAAAAGATAATCTATTAGACACTTGGAGACTAGCTAATTCGACAAAAAGAGAATGACCCCTTTTTTCACTCGTACACAAAATCTACACTAGATTAGACTATAGATATACTGTATTTGTCTCACCCCAATTGATTTCACACGTATGAAAGACCCATGTATCTGAGATCACCTGGTCCCATCATGCTTATGGATCAGGGACTCTCGAAGAAGTAATAAAAGCAAAACTCCACCCAACCTGGAGACTTAATGAATCTCTACTGACAAATGAAGATTACGTAAAAGAGCTAACCATAAATCGAAAAAACTATTTCAAAGAAAATGATATAGAGGGAACACAAAGTGCAATTCTATGGGCTGCACACAAAACAGTTATCCGAGGCCAAATAATTCAAATTGCATCTAGACAAAAAAGGAAGAGAGAACAACACATAATACAACTAATTAAAGGACAATTATACTCACCTTCCCTCCACTCCTCTTCTGTGTTCATTAGCTTTTACCCAGAGTGAGGACCTGAACCGGCTGTTCCTCACCCCTGGGTTCACGTAACTTACCTCCCCGTCGGCGACGAGGCCAATAGGAAGGCACGCTTGTTGCAGAGCCCACAAATATGAAGAAACTAAAGCATCACAAATACAAGCAGCAAGACAAGAGCTAAGCCAACTTCTTACAAATAAAGCAAAAATGGTGTAACGGGTCACTAACCAGCGGTTCTACTATAAAAGTAACAGGCCAGACACTCTGCTGGCAAACAAACTCAACCGGAAAATGACCCAGAACAAATTTCTGCCCCTAAGGGACAACAAAGGTAGACTTCAATATGATCACACACACATATGATCACAAATACTTTCACAAAATTTTATCAAAAATTATACAACGGCACCACAAACACCGAAAGCGCAGAAAAGGAGAACCGAATCAACAATTATCTTAAGGAACTAAAACTACCCCAACTCACCACAGAACAAAAACATTCCCTACAGGCAGAAATATCTTCAGCGGAAATCCACACAGCTATCAAACACCTAAAAGATAGAAAAGCACCAGGCCCTGACGGTTTTACTGCCCTATACTATCGGAGGTTCCAGTCCATCCTGTCCCCATATCTGCAGAAGCTATACAATGAACCCAAAAACTAACACCAGACAAGCTAGAAGCTTACATAACAGTTATCCCTAAACAAGAGAGGGACACTACCCAACCATCTAACTACCGCCCAATCTCCCTTATAAATATAGATTTAAAAATAAAAGCAAGAATCCTAGCAAACCGACTAAATATAATTTACTAATTAATTACGATCAGACAGGCTTCGTCCCAGGTAGACAGACCACAGATAACATTAGAAAAGCCATAACAATTATGCAATATGCAAACTCTAATAATATACCTTCTGTTGTGTTATCCTTGGATATCGAGAAAGCCTTTGATAGGGTGGACTGGACCTTTCTTAGATTAGTGCTTAAACACTATGGCTTCCCGGATGAGTTTATATCAGGAATTTTTAGCCTATATACTAACCCCTCAACAGTAGTTAGAAATATGGGCTAAAGAACAGTACATCACAGTGCTGCCCCTTATCCCCCCTTCTGTTTGCCTTATCAGTTGAACCCCTAGAAACTAAAATAAGATCAACCCCAGACATAACAGGTATAGAAAATGGAAAAACACATTCTAAAATATCCCTCTTCGCAGATGATACACTATCTATATCAACCCCTCATCTCCCAATTTTTCACCAGAAACTGCACGAATTCAGCGATTTATCAGGATTTAAATTTAAATACTCCAAATCTGTAGCATACCCCATACATTTATCAGAATCATTATACAACACACTACGTGAAAAATTCTCATTTAAGTGGACAACTGAATCCTTTAAATATCTGGGAATACAGCTAAGTCCCAAAGCTCAAATACTACATTCTCATAACTATGGTAAACTGATCCCGACCCTGATTAACCAACTAAAGAAATGGACCCCCTACCCCCTATCATTAGCTGGAAGAATAAATGCAATTAATGACCACACTACCAAGAATATTATACCTATTCAGAGCTCTATCTATACCAGTGAATCAACAACTACTTAAACCTAGAATAAAATACGAGTATCTGGGAAGGTACCAAAACAAAGGAGGTTTCAGACTTCCTATGCTATCTCACTACTATAAAGCAGTATAAATTGCCCAAACCTTGCAATGGATACATGGAGCAGGGAAAATAGTGTGGGTGGATATTGACAACAAATTAATTGCCCCACTCCACTCCTCATCACTGTTATGGATAACAAAAGAACATTATAAACCCCACTCCAAAAATCACTCTCCCTTCATACAACATGCTCTGCAACTAAAAATAAATAGACAGTACTCTATCTTCCCTCAATACTCCATACTAACCCCATTATTATACTCCCCAATCTCCCCAGTGAGCCTCATAGCTAATGAAATACCGGGAAAACAAAGGCATAACCACCATAAATGATCTATAACTACAAATTTTCCCCTACACGGCCCTTTTTAATCTACCCAATCAAGGGTAGTCTCCCACATCTGCACAACTGCAAAAAGCCTATTAGCGTTTTTGTGGAAAAGGCCAGCACCATCCAAAGCAGAGCTAATTTCCAGGATATGGGGAAAAAAACTGATGAATATCTTGGTCACAATTTACAAAATTCTCTGAAACAATGGACCAAAACATGGGACATTTGGGAGCTTGGAATGCAACCACAAACTAACTAAAATCTATTACCGAATCGGGGCAGACTGGACCCTAACAAAGAATTGAAATTAGGTAAGATATTCCTAGCTAACAGTAGCTAAAATAAGATACAAGAAAGAACTACCAGGGTTATTCAATTTAAAATTGCTAATTTTGCCCCAACCAATCAGATGCTAGCTTTCAAATGTTAAATAAGATCTGATTGGTTGTGGCAAAATTAGCACCATTTTAAACGATAAGGACTTTTATTAAATAACCCTGTATATATCTTAACCTATAAGAAATAAAGGGCAATGGACACTGTATTTAAGTTTTTTTAAAATTTTACTTTCCTGTTATCCTTTTTTCTTTGTTGGTTGGGAAAAAAAGTACTTGATGTCAAAATCCTAATTGATATGTAACAAAATGCTCATTAAAAAAAAAATTATTGAACAAAAAAAAAAAGATTCGTAAGTCCGAACCTTTTTTGCTAAATTCTGCAAAAATTCAAAAATTTTACAAAGAACTGCATGAAGAATTCTGCATGCATGAATGAAACAATGGCAGGACTGTGTAGAAATTCACCTTTAGAAAAAAAGTGAAAAGTGAGATTTTGTCTTTAATTTTTAAAATTTTGGGAAAAAAATGAAAACATGTGAAAGAAACTTACAATCTGACAGCTATGTCCAGGTATCTGTGTTTTAATTAAAAATTACCCCACTTATAAAAACCCGAAGGTATGTAGGGCCCTTTTTATAAAGGATCACTGTACGGTCGCCCATACAATAGCATTGCGTTAATTTACTTCCGCATGGAATTGTACGCACAGCCATTTATAAGTGTATGACCACAGCCATGAATACTACAAGCATTGGTAGACGTTTCAGGCATTTTACCATCTGCTTGAGCTGTGATCCATGCAATAGCCCGCAATTATAGCACATGCGAACCACAAAAGTCCGAAAGCAGTTTGCAGTGCATGCAATGTGGTTAACCACATTAATATGCACTGCTCATGCGATTGTCAACAGATTGCAAGCACGATCGTTAGCTTGTGAGAAAACCCGGTAGTGTGGCTTAGCCCTTAAAAACCACAAGGGTGCTTCTTGCAGCTTTTCAAAGCCACAATGTGGGTTAAACCGATCTCTGACAATTTTTTTCTGTGTTTTTGCATAGGGCTATGTACTGAGAGACGGTATTGCTCTCCATTGCCTCCTTTAGGCAATGCACTGAGCCGATAGCGGCTCTCAGTGCAGAGCGAATGGGGTTAATCCTTCCGAATCTTTAACGTTAGCTATCTGCTGGGAATGTGACGGTTGCGCGTCAGTTGTTGCATACCACAACAACTGCCGTTAGTTGTCTTAAAGTCACGTTAACCCTTGTTGCATGCTTTAACATGACTTTAAGATGGAAAACGCGGTTTACAGCTCTCCGTACATAGTCCTATTATATGCCTTTATAGGCTAAAAGAATGAAAACAGTATTTTGTCTGAAACAAACACCTTACATTTCATAGTGTGTATGTGCTGATCTTCTTCATAAATGTATTTGAGATGTATAGATATTTCTGTTGAAACAATAATATCCATTTAATTCACAAAGTACCTGCAGAAGGCATAGATAACAAGAAAGTTGCCAAGCATGCCAGTGATTCCTACAGCAAGGATAACTGCTCCAACAACATAATGAACGTGGTCCGGAACATCAACTGTAGGGTAGGCATGCTGAATTTCATAAGGAGAAGCATCCTAAAAAAAAAGACAAGCAAGACTTTTATTTTAATACATAATTCATTATTAATTACCAGAACAACTATTGCAATAGCACACTGAGGCCTATATTTACAATTTCCACCTGCCCTTGTTAAATACAGTAGACAAACAAGCTGTTAATGTTGGTGACTGCTCCTCTTGTATAAAAGTCACCACTATGCATTTCTGTATTGTCATGTGATTTTTGGCAATTATTAACTCATTTTTCCTTTCATCTTTTTTGTTTTGCCTTTTTAAAAACTCTGCAGAGTAATAATGTATACTGTAATAATGTCTTCTTGGGTAATCTCCCGGAGCTGGTCATTCACAGGTAATTGTCATTTCAAGATTACAGATTGTTGCTATATTTTATATCACACTTTAAACCTTCAGTCATCTAACATATCAATCCTTTACACCGTGCACATCATTTTATTACTTTTATTCTAAAAGAGCTCTGCCAGTGTATATGCTATTGGTGAATCATTGTTTTTCTGACTATATTGTTTATAATCATAATCAATGTTTTTATGTCAGTGAATCATCTGATCCTGCATGCTTACATCCTGCAGCTGTTGAGATCACTAGAGATGTCCGAACTTCGAAAAATCCGGTCTGTGCGAGGATCCGCGGATTTTCGAAAAAAATCCGAAAATTCGAAAATCCGTGAGCGGACCTGTTAAAACGTATTAAAATGAAAGTTCGGCAAAATCCGCATTAAAAGTGGTCTAAATAGCCTTGGTAACGTACACTTAACCACTCAGGGACCTGGGTAATGGCCTTAGAAGCACGTATAAATCCCAACAATAGCTAAAAAGTACAGTCCGCTAGCGTGACTTTAAAAAAACGGTATTTTTCAAAAATACGAGGATTCCCGTAAAAACGAAGATTTCCGTAAAAAAACGAGGATTTCTGTAACTATGATACCTGCCATTGGCTAATTTGGATCATGTGGCTTGCTCCGTCTTGAAAATTTACACGAATTACTCGTTTTTACGAGTATTCTCGTATATTTTCCGTATCCCGCAAGTATCGTAGATCCTCGTAATTGCGGAGATACTCGTATTTTCGAAAATTTTCGTAAAAAAAAAAATCCGCAGTTCGGAAGTCCGGAATAATCCGCCGTTCGCGGACGGGAGAAATCCGCGGCGGATCCGGGTTCGGGTCCGCGAACCGGCCATCTCTAGAGATCACACCCAAATGCTGGCATAGAACTGCAGTCAAGAAAAAGATCCAGAAGTAGTGTAGTGGAATGCTAACATAGAATCATAGTAGACTATAATGTACTTGGAGGGGATCATTTTTGATGATGGTATCAGTGATTATTATTTAATTGCTGGGAATTAGAATGTAAACTGTGAATCTGTGTGCTGCCAGGACACTCTCACACTCTCAAAGGAAGCCACAAACTAGAAGCAAAGGAAATATCCTTTTTTCTGTTTATCTTTATATCATTATTTTTATATCATACACAGTATGTGTATGCAATCAAACTTTTTATTTCCTTTTCCACAGCTTCTGTTTGTGTGATTATCTTATGATGTGTACACCCTCCTTACTTGCCCATTCATTTGAGTCAAATTTCCCTTGAATAAATAGAGCATTGATTTTGTGTTTTAAATACTAATAAAAGAAGAGACATTCAGTTTCATATCAAGAGTCTTTTATGAAATCTCTGCAAAGTTTAACTGTTTAAAGCGCCAATAAACACAAACAGTTATCATGCTAGGAAACACAAGCACATGTAGAAATCAATAATAAATATGTTTGCGCTAAGGATCTTATTATACTTCCCATTAGGTCATTTACCACCTGATACAAGCCATAGCCCATTATGTCAAGTCTGATTAAGCTTTACAAGAGATATACTAGTTGCGTCCCATCACAGCACACGGAAATGGTAGTTTATAAGGAGCAGAAAGGCAGAACCGATTAGAATTAAATGGCGCTCTGTACTCAGACAGTTCTAAAGCAACATGGGGATAAGTCTATGATAAGACATGTATTGCAATAATTTCATGCTTCTGTGCTTGCAGGCTAGCCAACAAATCTGCAGGCATAGCATTGTCCTTTTCCAATTGCCATCCTACTCCTACAATACTAGGTTACAAACTTGAATCAATGTATTCAGATGAGATTGTCAAAACAATATGGTAAGGTAGGAGAGACAGCTTAAGCAATACATTTTATCAGCATTAATTCCAAGAGAGCTGCAAAAAAGACTGTAAAAATCTATAGCAGAGTGGGAATTCCTAATTCAGTTCTGACCTATTTCTGCAATTTTTCAAAAGCATAGAATTTACTAGGAGTGAAAACATTACAAACAAGCCTAGAGTATCCTTGAAACAGACAGCTTAGTGATTAAATAATACACTGAAGCATAGGCTTCAAAATATATTTATGGTGACTGGTGACCCAAAACCCTGGGACAAATGGCTCCCTTATTTTATTTTTCCCTGTAAGGAGATTCCTCAAACCTCTGGATTTTCTGCCCTTGAAATGTTTTACAGGAAACAACCAAGAGTAACATGACTTTTATTTATTATTAAGTTGTGGGGCAATTCACTAAGCATGTAAATTGGCACAGGACTGTTAAAAAGATTCTCCACATGAACAACTTCGTACCTCACATTCAAACCTGTTAAAAGGTTTTACTATTATCACCCACTGAGATAATAAGATAATAAGATTCTACCATGGCAGGGACCTTAGAAGTAACTAAGCAAGTTGGCCCAGTTGGCTATGAGGCCACAGTTACCAAGAGAGATATTTATCATGTTCAACTTCTGAGAAAATTGAATGTGTCCTTTAGAAATCTGTTCAGCCATATAAGGCTGTACTTAAGAATAAAAAAAATGGTGTAAATAATTACATAATACAAAAGAGGGACAGAGGGAACATCATCAAGCATAATTTCTGTTACACTGAATTGCTAATGGTCTGGCTCGAAGGAAACATTATATATATATATTTTTTTTTTAAATGATCAGTGTATGTTCCAAAGACAAAATATAATATCACAGTATCAATTCAGATGCATACATTTTAAACATATGTTTTAGTTACATATTTATTATCGTAAGAATGAAAAGCCTTCCATCCACATATTTCAGAAATATGATTGGGTACTGTATAACCATGTGATTGCAAGCATTGAAAAATTGACCAATCAGAATTGGATTAGGACTGCAAACCTATATAAAGAGTAAACCTCCGCGGACCTCAGAAGTCATCGCACCGTTGAAGCTGGCTGTGCCAGCGGGCTCACTGGCGGCCGCAATGAGCTCATGTGGCATTCAGCCAGTGTTGGTGTCGCTGCCTGTTAACAACAAAGGTGGATCAAGATGCTGGTACCCCTGGCGACCGCAGGGGTACTTCCCAGGGTTGATGGCCTCAGTGGAGCTGGTGTCACTGGGTGGAAGAAAGAAAACTCCCCCCAAGGGCTCTTTTAGAGTCGACCGGGGTCCCGGTTCAAGCTGCAGGACCCCCAACAAAGGCATTTCTCAGGGCCGCAAGGGCCCTTAAAGGACCCGGGAAAGGGGGGTCCCGGTTCAAGCTGTGGGACTCCTTAAGCCCCAAAAGGCACTTATCAGTGCCCCCGTTGGAGGATCCCTCCACCCCCCCAGCAGGCCCCTCCCTTTTCCTCCCCACGAGTGTACGGAGCAGGGAGCTGGGAGAGGCTGTTGGGAAGGCGTTGTGCAGCAGGCGGTCACTGTCGCAGAGGGGGGTGTACGCCCCCCACGAATGCGACCACCCGTGGTGGGGTAGCGGTACCCCACCGCCCTTTCTGGCGGGGACATTACCCGTTTTTTCCAGCTCAAAGCTGGTAGAGATGGCCAGTTTGCAGCGGATTTCCGAGATCCGCGAATAGCGGATCTCACGGATTTTCCGGAATTCCGCTTTCCAAATTTTTTAGGAACTGCATTCGAAAATTTTCGAAGAATCGGGAAATTTCGAAAATTCGAGATGTTTCGAATATTCTAGAAAATTTTCATTTTTAAAGAATTTTCGAAAATTTGCCAAAAATGATATAGTAACTTGCTGTAAAGGGCCCTGGGAAATGGTCTGGGGAACTTTCTAAAAGAATCCTATTCTGATTAGTTACAATCAGAATTTTCAGAAAGAATCTGATACCAACCAATCACATTCTTTTCCCCTCAGAACCCACCTTTGAACATTTTCAAAGATTTTCATGTATCAAATTCACCAATGGCAGCTGTTTTTACCTGTGCCAACCCCCTGAGTTTTTTTCCATGCTTTTGAAGCTTACTGTGTGTGAATTTTAGTGTGGTGGATTAGCACTTGTTGTTAACCACTCCTGTATTCACACAAACATCCATTTGAGGCCTAAACCCCCCCCCCCATAAGTTTTTTGGACCAAGAAAGTAATATGGATGTCAAAATGAAGCGCCAGCCAATGCTATGTAGCCCCTCCATTATAGTGCACTTCTAGCACTGTACGTGCCTTTTCCCCATTGGAACGCTCTAAATCCAGGGGCAAGCGCAGGATTGTTAAGGGGGGGGATTTCTGAAGAAGCACAGTAGGAAGTTCATGACTAGAGATGGACTAGACCCAAACTTGAACACACAAATTTGAACATTTGATAATTATCACCTACCCCCTCCGTTAGCGGACCTCCACGTCAGCGGCCTTTCAGCATGTCCTTTAAAACATATACACTGCAAATAACAGGCTTCAAGCTTTAGGGTTTTAAAACTTCACCTTTATTTGTAAGCAATTCTGATTGGATACATTAAAATTATTTTTAGAAAGAATGTGATATACTAACCAATAAGATTCTTTTTCAATCTGAATTGGTTACAATCAGATTGGTCTGTTCCCAGACCATTTCTGTGGTCCCAGAGCCATTAATAGTAAGTTACTGTATAATTTTTTGCAAAATTTTCAAAAATTCTCGAATTTTCGAAAAATATCGAATGCGGCTCGAAAATAGAATGCGGAAGCCTGAAAAAAGGTGCAATCGTGAGGAAAGTTTTTTTTTTTTTTTAGTTCTGGGTGTTCCCCAGACCATTTCCCAGGTCCCACAGCCATGGACAGTAAGTTACCATTGCTGTTTTACCTTATATTTAGGCGGATCTGTGCGGATATTTTTCTCCCATTGACTTGGTGGGTTTGTACGCGGATTTTCGAATTTTTTCGAAAATCTGCAAATCCACAGGCGGAACGGATTTTAGCAATTTCGGCCATCTCTTAAAGCTGGCCGCTTTATAAATAGAAGCGAGCGGTAACTGATGCAATGTTAGCGCGGCAGTAGTTTTCCGCCTCGTTAACTTTCTGCCTGCCGTTTTCCCCCTTTTATAAATTGCATTATTAGTGATATTGGTGAAAACGGCAGGAAAATAGGAGGCGAAAAGTTAACGGTCCCCTAAGTCTACCTCCTATATTAATGATCAAGAAACTTGAAACCCCAGCACACATAGAAATAAATGCTAAATATATTAAAAGGTGCTAAGGAGTTCCAGTTATCATATGGCAAATTATCACATACACTAGAAGAGAAGTTCAAAACTTTCTTCAGGCACAAGCTGTTTTCGAGTTTCTGCATCACCTTTATGATATGCTTGTTAAGGTTCTCATTCATCCAAGTCATGGTAATTTTCTGGTATTTGGTTAGATCAACTGGACTTGATTCTTAATTTCGCTTGTCATCTGAGTGGCTTTTCTCAATATTCGAAATCAAGGACTTCAATATTTGCTATTTCTCCCATATTCAGAATTGAGGGTTCACATTAAGAATCGAGAGTTAAGGTGCCCATACATCTATAAGATTTTACTTACCCGACCGGAGCGCTCACCCGATGTTCATGAATGCTGCTGCAACCGCTTCTCCCAATCTTACATTCGGCCGACATGCGATCGCAAAATCCCATTCATTTTGCGATCGCGTGTCGGTCGAATGTAAGATTGGGGGAAGCGGTTCCAGCAGGATCGAAGGAACATCGGGTGGGCGCTCGGTCGGGTAAGTAAAATCTTATAGATGTATGGGCACCTTTAACATATACTATATTTTTTGAAACTGGCCTTCAATAATAATCGAAAATCCTGGAAAAGTTAATCTGAAAATCCAAGAGTTCCATTGAAACTTCATGAATGTCAGTTCTGAGTCAAAATGTTGAACTCAAATGAGACTTCATCCCTAGTAACTAGCAGTACATATTATTTAGTTTTGTGTTTTCTATGCATATACAATTTTGTGTTATACTTTAAACATTCATGGTAATGGTGCAGTGGAACTTTGGGTATTTAGAGCTATAGCTGTTGTCCTGTTGAAAGTTTGCTCCCACCCCAATTCTCCAGTTTTTAGCGTGATGAGCAACTTTGACTTTCTGGCTCAGTAATACTTTAATAAACCAAACACTGTACATCCTAAACGAACTGTTTAACTTTTCCATATTTCCTGTATAACTAACCTACAAGGGGGACAATAAAAAATACAGGATTTTTTAAAATAGTGTTTTAAGTTCCCATGTTCTGTTTCTGGGGCTACTCACAAATATTCATGCATGCTGGGGGGAAAAGTTGAAATCTTCCCTTGCAACAAAATGTGACAATGTTGATATTTCTCCCTCATATCACTAGATATATAAACGTATGTGTGGGAGAAGCACTCTCATCTACTAACTAGCAGCCACCCAGGTGCATCCAGCAAAGTAAATTCAGGTAAGTTAGAATTAAACTCATGGGGGTTTAATGAATTAAATTTATTTATGTGAACATCAAATTGATGCATTTCAGCCCCAACTTGGGCCATTCTAAAGACAGTGAACACCTCAATTAACAAGTGAATAAATGCAAGTAAAACACATCCCCCTCCTACTATTCCTCACCTCACCTGTGACCTTATCCCCAGACATTGGGCTTCGGACTCCAAATTGGAAGTGGTAATTTGAATTTTTCATTTTTTTGATAAAAATGTTTGAAAAATCTGTTGGATGAGCAGATTTTCAAAACAGGCAGTTCCTAATCGAAACCGGTTTCATTTTAAAACTTGGATTTAAGTTAGTCCAGATAACTTACCTTAAAGTCCTCCAGTCCCTCTGTGCTTTCTGCCACACTTTTGCATTGCAGCCGTCAGTCAAGGCTGTGACTGTGATGTTTCAGCCACTGCTTTATGCCTGAGGAGGCGGCAAAGAGGTTAAGATGTCTGAACTCTGGGGAAAATTACCTTAAAGATACATATATTGTAGAATACCCCCCAAAACCTAAAGTTCATTTTGGCCAAAAGCTTTAAATCAGCTCCAACATGGAGTTATTATACATACATGCTCCTCCTCAGTCAGTGTCGGCTGTGACTTTGACGTCATGGACAATCACTGACTGCCATTCCCAGACCAGTATCCACTGTGGCTGCTCAAGAACATAAAAAGAACACAGCAGCCGCAGTGGAGATTGATTGAGAACCTGGAAGCGGCGGTGGAGCGAAGAGCATGTAAGTATAATAGCTCCATGTGGGAGCCGATTTAAAGCTTTTGTCTAAAACAATCTCTATGTTTTGGGGGGTAATCTACAATATATGAATTTTTGCAAAGAGGGGTGGACAGTCCCTTTAAAATTACTATTACCTTGCTACTATTAGACTATAAGAAAGGCGAAAAGGGTTTAGCGATAGCTCGCGGAAACGGTTTCACCATTCGTTAACGCTACCTTTATAAATAGCGTTAACTGTCTTTTTGGCGAAAACCCATGCGAAAAGCGAATGCGAAAACATTTCGCTACTTTTCGCTCTTTTATAAATATGCCCCTAAGTCTTTGCTACTTAGCGAAGACTTAGAAAAAAAATGGGGACAGAGATCAAAATTTGGTGATCACTTCTGATCACCAAATTATTGATCTTTGCCAATGAATGAAAAATCACTTCCTGGAAAATGATTTCCGGGAAGTGATTTTTCCGATCGGATTTCGAATTGGAAAACGGGCATTTATGCCTGTATTCCAAGTTCGGTATCATTCTAAGATGATTTGATGATCATCTTTGGGAATGATCCCCCAAAAAAGGGGAAATGCACACAAAAAAAATTTAAAGTGATACACACACCTTTTTTTTTTTTTACCCTAAAACTATAAATTAGCAAAAAACTTTGTCTTCTCCAAGCTTCCCAATGTCCCCGGTGATATCGGTAAAATAAACGCGGATCATTTTTTGTTGGATTCAAGGGAAACTAAGCCTAATTTAGTAGGAAATTTGCAGAGGTACCAAAAAAAGACCGTATTGATTTTTAGGATCAGTAAAGTGTGCAAAAACTCTCCGTACTACTGGTTTTCACTAAAAGGGGGAGTGGGGATAGGGGTGCGGGGTGGGTTGGGGCGTTTTTAATTTTCTTGTAATTGCAATTGCGCATGGATCCCATTTGAGCTAGTGTTGGCCCCGTCTCTGTTTGTACCCACCTTATGGCTACCGTTGATTCAGGACATGGGGAGATTGCCGTTTAGTGTTTTTTTACTTGCCGAGTGGGTTTAGGTAGGATTTCAACCATTGAGTCTCTTATTTTATTTTTTCACAAAATCTCCTAAAAGCACGGAGTTCTATGGATAACAGGTGGAATTCTTCATGTATATACGAAAGTATGATACCATCACGTAGCTGAAGGTGTGTAGTTCCAAAAATAATAGTTTGTGGGGCTATTTCCAAGTTGATTAGGCTGTTCAAATTACAGAACACTTTGATTTTTTTCTTGTAATTGGACTTGTGCATGGTCCAATGTGAGCAGTTGGTGGCCCCGTCTCTGTTTGCACACCCTTATGGCATACCGTTTGATGCAGGATATGTGGGAGATTGAATTTAGTGGGTTTTTTTGCTTGTCAAAAGGGTTTAGGTAGGATTTCAACCCTTGAATCATCTTATTTTATTTTTCACAAAACCTCGTAAAAACACGGACTTCTTTGGATCAGTGGGTCTGGAATTCTTCATGTATGTATGAAAGCATGGCATCGTAACGTAGCTGAAGGTGTGTAGATTCCAAAAATATATAGTTTGTGGGGAGAATTTCCATGTTTCGGGACTGTTTCCTAGAAAAAGTGTAGGCTGTTCAAATACAGAGCACTTTGATTCTTTCTTGTAATTGCATTTGTGCATGCATCCCATTTGAGCTAGTTGGTGTCACGTCTCTGTGTGCACACGCATTGGCTAACGTTTGATTCAGAAACATGTGGGAGATTGATATTTAGTGGGGGGGTTTATTGTGGGGGGCATTTCCAAGTTTTGGGGCTGTTTGAAATTACAGAGCACTTTGATTTTTTCTTGTAATTACACTTGTGCATGCGTCCGATTTGAGCTAGTTGGTGGCCACGTCTCTGTACATCCACACATATGGCATACTGTTTGATTCAGAACATGTGGAAGAGTGATATTTAGTGGGGGGGTTTATTTGTGGGGGGCATTTCCAAGTTTTGGGGCTGTTTGAAATTACAGACAACTTTGAATTTTTTCTTTGTAATACACTTGTGCATGTGTCCCATTTGAGCTAGTTGGTGGCCACGTCTCTATGTGCACCCACACATATGGCATACCGTTTGATGTAGGATATGTGGAAGATTGACATTTAGTGGGTTTTTTTGCTTGTCAAGTTGGTTTAGGTAGAATTTCAATCCTTGAATCATCTTATTTTATTTTTCACAAAACCTCCTAAAAACACAAGAGTTCTTTGGATCACTGGGTCTGGAATTCTCATGTATGTATGAAAGCATGGCATCGTAACGTAGCTGAAGGTGTATAGATTCCAAAAATATATAGCTTGTGGGGGGAATTTCCATGTTTCTGGACTGTTTCTTAGAAAAGGGTAGGCTGTTCAAATTACAGAGCACTTTGATTTTTCTTGATTGCATTTGTGCATGCATCCCTTTGAGCTAGTTGGTGGCCACGTCTCTGTGGCATCCACACATAGGGCATACCGTTGATTCAGAACATGTGGGAGATTGATATTTGTTGGGGGGTTTATTTGTGGGGGGCATTTCCAAGTTTTGGGGCTGTTTGAAATACAGAGCACTTTGATTTTTTTCTTGTAATTACACTTGTGGCATGTGTCTCATTTGAGCTAGTTGGTGGCCATGTCCTGTGTACATCCACGCATATGGCATACCGTTTGATTCAGGGCATTTGGAAGATTGATAATTGACAAGTTTTTTTTACATGACATGGAAATTTGCCATGATTTTTAACTTTGAATTGTATTTTTATAATTTTTCCTGAAAATCTGGTAAAAAAGCGAAATTTTACATGAAAACTGCGCTCATACCATTGGTGTTATGAATAAAGAATCACACCATGTGTGCTGAAGATGTGTAAATTCAAGAATATATAGTTTGGGGGGTATTTCTAATATAGAGGGGTGTTTAGTCTGACAAATTCGAAAAGTTGCTGTAATTGGGCCATTGTTCATGGCTCACTTTGGGGCTAGTTGATTCCACGTTTGCGTGTGTAACCGTACATAGGGCATACCGTTTGATTCAGGACATTTGGGAGATTGATATTTGGTAACTTTTTTTTACATTACTTGGGATTTTGGCATGATTTCTACCTTTGAGAGTGTTTTTTTCCAAATTTTTTAGAAAATCTGCTAAAACTGTGAACTTCTACGAAGAACTGCGCCCACACCATTGATGGTACGAATGAACAAACTACAGAATTTCGTAGATAAAGGTGTGTGGATTTGAGAAATATATGGTTTGTGGGGGTTGTTTTGTGGGGAAAAATTGCAGACTGTTCAAATTCAGATTTGGCTGAATATTTTTGCTGTTTCTGAGCCATCGTGCATTGTTTCACTTTGTGGCTTTTGGCTTCCACGTCCACGTGTGTAACCACACATATGGCATACCGTTTGATTCAGGACATTTGGGAGATTGATATTTAGTAACTTTTTTTTAGATTCCATGAGGTTTTGGCATGATTCCTACCTTTTGAAGTTGTTTTTTGTTCATTTTTCAGACAAATGCGAACTTCTACGAAGAATTGCGCCCACGCCATTGATGATATGAATGAACAAACTACAGTGTTACATAGCTGAAGGTGTGTAGATTTCAGGAATATATAGTTTGTGGGGGTTATTTCTAAGTTACGGGGGTGTTTTGTGGAAAAAACTGCAGACTGTCCAAATTCGGAATTGGCTAAATATTTTCGCTGTTTCTGAGCCATCGTGCATTGTCTCCCTTTGTGGCTTTTCGCTTCCACGTCCGCGTGTGTAACCACACATATGGCATATCGTTTGATTCAGGACATTTGGGAGATTGAGATTTAGTAACTTTCTTTTAGATTCCATGAGGTTTTGGCATGATTTCTTCCTTTTGAAGTTGTTTTTTGTGCATTTTTCAGACAAATGCGAATGTCTACGAAGAATTGCGCCCACGCCATTGATGGTATGAATGAACAAACTACAGTGTTACATAGCTGAAGGTGTGTAGATTTCAGGAATATATAGTTTGTGGGGGTTATTTCTAAGTTACGGGGGTGTTTTGTGGAAAAAACTGCAGACTGTCCAAATTCGGAATTGGCTAAATATTTTCGCTGTTTCTGAGCCATCATGCATTGTCTCACTTTGTGGCTTTTCGCTTCCACGTCCGGGTGTGTAACCACACATATGGCATACCGTTTGATTCAGGACATTTGGGAGATTGATATTTGGTAACTTTTTTTTACATTCCATAGGGTTTTGGCATGATTTCTACCTTTTTGAATGTTGTTTGATGTTCATTTTTTTTGAAAATCTGGTAAAAGTGCAAACTTCTACGAAGAACTGCGCCCACACCATTGATGGTATGAATGAATGAATATATAGTTTGTGGGGGGTATTTCTGAGTTGGGGGGGGTGTTTTGTGGAAAAACTGCAGACTGTTCAAATACAAAACTGGCTAATTTTTTTTGCTGCTACTGACATTTGGCACTGGTCACGCTCTGGGTTAGTTGGTAGCCATGTCTCTGGGTACACCCATGAATGTGGCATACCGTTTTATTCGGGAGGGGTTAGGCTTTCATATTTGAGATGCTTTTGAACTTTCCTCCACAGTTTTTAGCTGAAATTCGCATTTGATTTTGTCTCTGATTTTACAGTTGAGGAAAAAAAGGAAAATGTGAGAAAATAACTTACAATTGGACGAAGAGCTGCGTCCGGGTATCTGCATTTTGATCGAAACTAACCTCACTCATAAAATCCTGCGGGTGTGTAGTTTCTAGAAATATCTCACCTGTGGGGATATTTTAGTTAATTTGGAAGATATTTTATGTTAACTGTCAGTAGTGGTTATACATTTTAATTTGGTGTAATATTTTAGAAGGTCCAGTTTTAGTTTGGGGGGGTCTCCTGTACAGGAAAAGTCGTGTACCTACATATATCTGGTATAGTTGTACTCGGGAGTATCTGAGCTTTTAGAAACAGTAAGATTTTTGTGCATAACCTTAAGATAACTATAAGTAAAAATGGGAAAAATCCATAAAAATTTGCAAATTTTTCATTTTTTTTACATATTTTACCCATAATTCCAGTAAAATTTCCAGAAAAGTTACAAAATTCTGTTACCATGTTAAAGTAGACTTTGTGCTGAAAAAAACAATGTATAATATTCCTGATTTACTGCAAGGTTTCCTACTGTAAAATTAGTCTAAAGCGATTAAGGGCAAAATCCTGAAAATTCTTCTGGCAGTTAACGCAAAAAAAAATGAAAATCTCCTGGCAGTGAAAGGGTTAAATGAATATAAAAATGTGAAACAATGGAAAGATAGAATTCAATTTGTCTTCTTTTAAATGACCCTTTTGAACGTTTTCAGCGTATGAGCTTATATCATGAGAACCAATATTATGCTGTGGGAAAACAGAGAAAGAAATCTTCTGGTTAGACATTTCTAGTTATGACCTTTTTTAAAAAGAAGGAAAGTTTCTGATAATTAAGGGCATCTGACAACAATGGGCATTGAGCTCCAATCATCGAAATATCACATGAATTTTACGGAACTGTATACATTTTGGTCCTGCAAATTCCAGCTACTGAGCGTTACATGTTCCCAAGTCAGAGCATCTGTTGTGTGAGCTCGCTCGTAGGTCAGCTTTTGCATGGTTCTTTCTTCTTTTGTTTAACAGATGTTTTGTAATCTCTTAGTGAGCCACTGTTTTTAATTTTCAAACTCAATAGCTTGGCTTCTCTGTTGATTAATCATGTGGATCACTTAGTCCATATTCTATAATTAATTTTCTCTTTTATGTTTTTATTTTGTGAAGAAATACATCTTGGTCATGACAATAAACTGCTTTTTCAATAATGATTATTTTCCCCACAAACACAAATAAAAGAAGAGATGAAAGGACAACTGAACTGTAAAAATATACTGGGACAGCAGGGCAAGCTCAGAATTTTCAAGGGATTTCTGAATAGGTTACCACTGAACAAGTACAGTAGGATGTTCATAACACCCAAATATTATATATTATATATATTATAACTTGCCATGATTATCACCAATACAGAAATCACCTTTATGTCACTTTTGTTCAAGTATTTTCATATTAATACCTTTGATTTTAATTTCAACCATTAACAATTGCACTTCATTAGTTTGGGTTGAAGAGACAAATCACTGTTGTTTTATTTTTACTTCTTCCGTTTATTCTTTCGCTTTTTGGGACTGTATCTCCTCCCACAGTTTTTGAGCTAGAGACATGAAATTCAGTAAATACATGCGGGACACATAGGAAAAGTGTGCGATTATCTAGCTAAGGAATTCGTGGAAGCATTACCACCTTATCAGCAAATTTAAGGACATTTTTCCCCCATAGATTAGTATCCCATGGGTACAATCCTCAAATGTGGATATTTCGATACCCCAACCCCCACACAGACACACATACCTACTGACTTACCCTTCCATTCCCATGGCCGCCATATTTCAAGGGTAACAAAAAAAGTTATTTTTAACACACCCAAAAAAATATTTTTACCCCAACCTGACACAGCTACACACACCTGCTGACCAACCAATCCATTCCTGTGGCAGCCAAACTTAATGGCCAACTAAGGTCAAAAATGTAATTTTGATTTATCATTAATAAGTTATTTTTATGGTCATACATGCAAAAACACATATCTAGGTACACACCAGATGCACACACCTACTGACTAATGTAGTTAATCCAGCATTGTGGTGTATTTAATACAATGCAACAAATGTGAAGATGAAATATATATTGGGGAAACCGGCCAAAAACAGGATGAATTCCCACAGAAGTAGCATCACCAACCATGATGAGGATAGAAACTGTTTCCCTGTTGGACACCATTTTTCCCAGCCTGGACACACTATGGAAAACTTCCTGGTCCAGGGACATTTTAGCAACACTCAGGAAAGAAAAGCATTTGAAGCTAAAATTATTGTATTATTTGACACCAAAACAATGGTTTAAACCAGGCCATTGGATTCCATTCACATTATGAATAATTGACTTTTTACATCATAGCTTCCCACAAGGACACTTATAAGTTCCAGGGAGGGGGGTCCCGGCTCAAACTGTGGGACCCCTTAAGCCCCAAGGGGCCCTTGTAAAGGCCACAATGGTCCTTCTTAGGATCCAGTAGGGGGTCCTGGGTTGAGCCGCGGGACCCCCGAACATCCGGCCATTCGGGATTCCTCGGCCATTTGAGGATTATTGAATGTTCGAAAGGCCTCTAACATTTGGAAATCCTCGAACGTTTGAGGATTTTTGAAAATTTACGAACTGAGTTCGGAAATCGGATTTCGGGAAAATCTGCGTTCGCCATCTCTACTCCTCATTTTATTTACTCTACATTTTCCTTGTGTCATTTTGCTTTTTAGTAGTGTTTTTTTTTTCCTTCTCTGCCCATTGTTGTTTTCCTTATCTTATTATCTTTTGGAATTAGATTACTTTTTGTCAAAATCAGTACTGCTCTGACCTGATGAAGAGGGTATAGCCATCGAAAGCTTGTCAATTAAAAAAACTTAGTCCGCTAGACACTACACACAGGTACTCACACTAGCGATTAAGCCCTGATATCCAATGGTATCGGAGCTTTATCGGCTTTGTGTGTAGTTTATTTCCTGAATGAGCGTGTGACTGCCGAATGTTCTAGTCAGCCTCATGGTCATTGGGGAAAGACCGAACATTTCCCTCAGCTGCGGTAGTCTCCCTATAGGGGTGTCGGTCACGGTCAAGGGAAACACAGTCCCGAAAGTCCATATTTTTTAATATCCTTTATCTGTAGACACACTTAACAACTTTTATCTAAAAACATCATAGGTGAAATATATTTTGTCATCTGACAAACTTCTGTTGGTGCTAGAGGCCATTACTCTTCTAATCATACATTGATTGTTATAAATATACGGCCTCAATGAGTGAACTTGGGTTTTAAAACCTCCTTGGCTTTATAAACGCCACACCAGGGTAGTTTAGCACTTACCAAAGAAAAAAAAACGATTTAAAGGATAATGAGGAGAAACAAATATGTGGGTCTGACGCTATATAGGATTTGACAGTGCTAATTTGCAGCAATCAGGTCTACATTTTTTAGTGGGCTACTGCAGTTATAATTAAATAATAAAATCTGATTGGTTGCTTAAGATAAGAACTTAAGGTCATTGCAGATGTGAATGAAAAATGTGGAACAGAAGTGGAACAGAAAAATGCATGCATATAGAAAGAATAAACATGGTTTTGGGTTGTACATTAAAATGTCTGTAATATGTAAGGCTGGGTACACACATTTTCCCATCGGTAAGTCATTGGTGATTTTGCGATCCCACACGATCAGTCGCACAAACTGTTGGCTATTGTCCACTATTGCTTTAACCGACAGACTTTTGTCCCGGCCGAGCGCTCGATCGTAGTGAACAATCTGTCAGGACGAATAGTGCACTCATGTGTACCCAGCCTAAGACATTCAGTAGATTGTGCACAAGATAATGTGTACAATAAAAGTGTCCATAACAGACACGAGAACAAAGACATCATGGCACTCTCATATTGCAAATAATAAGATGGCTTTATTTGTAGGGACCCTTAAATGATAAATACAACATTAGCTTTAGCCATATCCCAACCAGAATTGCATGGGGCTCACAAACCAACCAATATAATGTCCGCGCCGTTATGAGCACATTCATTTTAGTTTGTAAAATAGAATTGCAGTATATAGGTGTAATAAAGATAATGTTTCACATAAAACATGCTTACATAGAGGGCGAAATTGATCAGGTGGACACCACCTCCAATCCCTTCACTCCAGAGTTTCTTCCAGCCAAACCTGAAAGTGGACTCCATCCTCCACACACGGCCCCAGTCCCTCCAACAGGTTTCCAAAAGCAAACAGCGCACAAAGTGAATATACTCACTAAGGCCCAATTTACAATTAGACACCATCCATCAAAACACAGGTAGTCATTTCAACTGGGACACAGGCGTCGACAGCATAAAGTAAAAGCATACTTTATGCTGTCGACGCCTGTGTCCCAGTTGAAATGACTACCTGTGTTTTGATGGATGGTGTTTATTTGTAGGGAATCTGACCAGATATATAAAGTGGTACTTGTGCAAAGTGACATAGTGTAATAAAAGAAGCATGTCAATTAAAAACTTGAAATAAAAAAATTGAAAATAAAACCCCACCCTGGATAAAGGAGAGAGAGAGTCAAAAACAACAAGGATGTAACAGGTTTATTCAATAAAAGTTCTTATCATTTCAAATGGTGCTAATTTTGCCCCTATTTAACATTAGAAAGCAAACATCTGATTGGTTGGGGCAAAATTAGCACCATTTTTAACGATAAGAACTTTTGTTGAATAACCCTGTAAGTATTTAAATATATTGCACAAAATATAGAAAGGCACGGCCCAACCTCTAAGTCTTAAGGGGGAACCTATTCACCCCTCCTCCTCATCCCCCCTATAGTATAAGCGTATAAACCCACAGAGTGGGACTTCCCTGAAGACTAAAAGGGAAACACATAAATGTAATCAAATATACATCAGAAAGATACATCTACAGGGTTATTAAAACACATAGCAAGTGCACAGGAGGGAAACATATAATGAGGTTTTACGAAAGTGTCAACAACCAATCATATTACCTTTCTAATCATGTCTATCTTTCTGTATTTAAAAAGAAACACACTGCACAAATCTACTGATAATTTTACTCTTGTGAAGCCTTACTAATTTTTCTGTATCCATTTACTTTCCTGTGAAGGAAACAGTTGATTAAAATCTAGTTTGGAGCTTTGTATAGTAGATAGAATAAATGTGACAGCAGTAATTTAATATCAGTTGTTCCAGGAAAATAATTAGCACAATGGGAATTGACTTGTTTGTGTTTTCTACATGTTTTAGTTACAGAGATAAAATGCAGCGGTAAAATCAAACCAACCTGATTGAACATAAGGCATTCAGGATGCACATGCAAATGTTCTATTGTCTTTTTTTATATTTACCTATTATTGTTTATACATTTTGACCAGATATAATCATGACATTGCAATTAAGTTTGCAATTTAGAGTAAAAAACAAAAAAACAAAATTAGAGTAAAACCTACAGGCATCAGTGTTCCCCCTAAGGTGTGCGCTCGTGTGTGCTCACACAACTCTTCTGGCCTGCGCACACAAAAATCTTTTGGAAAATAAGTGCTGCGGTATGTAGTGTACACAATTTAATTTGTCTGCACACAGAAAATTTATATCTGCGCACACATGCAATTTCCAATTAGAGGGAACATTGGTTAGCATGGGTAATACCACATTTTGCAGGGCCTGCAGAATTTTTAATCTTTTAAAAATAGCACATTGCACCAGATGGGAAGGGGAACTGTGGTCTTCTTACAAGTGAGGGTTAAATTCACTCTTCCCCCAAATCATTGTGAGAAGTTATATTGCTGAAAAAGTTCATTAGCTACTTTGTCTGTGTAACGTTAGGCAGAAGCAGATTGACATTTTACTGACTTTTTTGCTGTCTGAACTGATGATATCACTCATTAAATATCTGTGCAGGGACTTCTTGTCTTTCCCTGCATTAAGCCTTTAGTAAGAATGCTCTCTGCGTAAAGGGGAGGAGCTGAAGGCACAGGTGATTTCACTTGTTCTACTGGAAGGAGAAAGTGTTAACATTTTTCATAATATAACTTCTAGCAGGCTGCTGTTAGGAGATGATCCAGTGCTTATTTTAAAGGCGTTACTGCAGACTTTTAATTAACTTTAACTTACTTAGAATAGACCATAGTAGACCTTTAAGTTTTGCACTGTTATTTAGCACAAAAATGAACATGTTTTCAAATGGGACTTAAAAGTCCCTCAGTGCTTAACAAAAGGTACATTGCTTGGAACTTTAAAATTCACCATATTGAAAAATCAAATGATAAGTCCTACTTACAGTATCAAGTGTTAAATATTTTATTGTGGGAAATCATCCACCTTAAACTATTTGCTACCTTATACCCGGTAAATGCCGTTCAGAGCCCTATGCAATGCAGAAGAATCCTAAGGAAAAATTTTGATTAACCTTAACTCTTTTGATTAACTGTGTAACCAGGTGTTGGGGGGGGTGAGACATTTGGAGCATTCATTAAATTATAATCATTTTAGCCAAAACATTTATAGCTTTTGATAAACATTTTCTATTTGATCTACTTTGTCTAAAATTACCAGGGAGGAATAGTTACTAGACTGCAGTGTTGGGTTTTAGGGAAAGGGAGCCTATTAAAGCATGCAGAGGCTAGTCACATGACAACAAGCTGGTCTCATGGCTGAAAACAGGAAGTGTTCAAGCAGGAAGTAATATAACTGACCTTTCCAGCAACAACTTCTCACAAATTTTATCTAGAGGTGTGATTTAGGTTTTATTTTGAAGGTACGATGTAAGGCTTTTTATATAATCCTTATTAGTTTGGAAGAATTCAAGACCACAGTTACCCTTTAAGAACAGAACAAGACCAGAATGCCTCACAACCCTTATAATAATGGGGGGAACAATTGTATTTCTAATATGTGATATGTTTAAATGAAACTGAAACATGAACATAACTCCTCTGCACAGTTTTTTTTATGCTAAGTGATTAAGTCACAAACTATATATACTGTACAATGCTCCACATTGTCTTGAATTGGAAACACATCATTGATGGATATAAATAATATTTAATATTGTTGCAGCTCTGATTAGGAAGATGGCCAGAAATGTGAAATGAGGTAATTTATTATGTGTATCATGGCCCTACAGGATGGTTACCTTTTGCCGAGTCTTGTAGTTATGAAAAGGGCTTAACTGCCGCCAACTTTTGCCATGCAAATGTGGTCAGCCATAACAGCATGGATCATATCTGATAGGTTCAGGCACCCATTACTCTTGGGTTTAGACAAACAAACCAAACTGAGCCATCTTCAACACAGTCTTTATTTTAATTTAAGTTAAGGGGTCACTATACTCAAACAACTTTACATTATCAGAAACTGAAATTTGAGAGAAAATTGTGGTACTCACATATTTATCTGTGTAGCTTTGTCATTAAATTTTAAATGTTTAGTGAGTGCTCCTAATTGCCCCCCACCTCCCTTAAGCTAGGTACACACAGTATTGATAAAGAGACCGTCGGGGGGCTTTTTCGGTACTGTGTGTACCTAGCTTTCCCGAACGTGTGCACGGCTGCCTAACATTTGGGTCAGAGGGAAAGGACTGTATGTATCGTGATTTTTGAAAAACCACAGACAGGATCTTGCAGATCCTGTCTATCATCTTTCAAAAATCTTGCATGGGTGTAACCAGCTTTACTCACTGCCTTTTTATAGTGTCTGCTTAACTGCACAGCCTCACGATAGACACTGCTCTGCTTACACATCTCCATTTTTTGGTACTGTGTGTACCTAGCTTTCCTCAACGAACGCGGGGCCGCCTAATGTTCAAATCGGCCAAGCGGTCGTTCGTCAAAGAGGGAAAAATTCCCTCGACTGTGGAAGACTCCCTATATGGGAGTTGGCCGCAGCTGAGGGAACACACAGTCCTGTACATTCTCCTTATGCTGCGCATAGGGAAAATGCTCGGGACTGTGTGTTTTGTGATTTTTGAAAAATGACACATCTCCCCCTCCCTTTCCCCTTCTTCCCTTTCTCTGCGGATTCTCTTAATTGTTGCAGAAAGTGTACTGGCAGGTAGCCAAAGATCCTAGCAAGAGGTCAGGAATGGGCGACATATTATAATTTCTGCTTCTGGAGTTACAGGTCTTTCCATGTAAAGGCTGTGATTTCAAGAGATGATTTCTTAGAATCTACAGCTCAGATTCAAAATCCATAAAAGTTTTGAAATAGTGGGATCTTTCAGTATCAAAATTTTTTGGACAATTTTTGAAAATTAAATTTTTTAAAGTACCCATTTAAAGGGTATCGCCACTCAAAAAAAAATAATTTTGACCACTTGCGCATGCGCATAGGAGACTGAGTCCATCAGGACCTGTCAGACTCATGCAGCAGGGGAGTGAGCGATCGGGTAAGTAACTTACACTCTCTCCTGGCTCCTGATCAAAAGGTAAGACACAGCTCCCAAACAATAAAGCACAATAAAACTAAACGGCCAAACTTTATTTTTTCAGTGGAGACACCCTTTAAGGCATCAATAAAACTAGGATATTAAAACTATAGTAAAACTAGGATATTGTTATTATGATGAATTTGAAACATTTTAGTCTTGATTAAAAAAAACTTCCTGTTGTACTGTTAAAATTAGGTTGTATTTTTTATCATTATTATTATTGAGAGAAAAATTTCACAAAACAGCAATGAATTTCACAGTGTTACTGAAGTTCAGTAAAAAATAACCCCCCTAACCCCAAAACACCTCTTTAACAATCTTTATCTCCAGCAATCATGAGACTTAAGCTAGATACACACACTACAGATTTTTGAAAGATGACAGACAGGATCCGCAAAAGATCTGCATACACACAGTTCCCTCGGCCGCGGCAGACTCCTCTATAGCGAGTCTACTGCGGCTGAGGTAAATTTTTTGGCTTTTCCCGAACGACCGTTTGGCCGACGGGAACGTTCTGCAGCCACACACTCGTTCGGGGAAAACCACTACACACACTAGCGATAAAGCCCCAATACTGAGGGTCTTTATCACGATGGGGCTTTATCGTGAGTGTGTGTACCTAATTTAAGAATCCTATCTTGAATTTTACCAGTTACTCGCCTCTTTGCAATTCTTCCAGGTTGCAGCTGTCAATCAAGCCAATGATTTATGACTGCTTTATGGCTGCTCAAACACATGTAGAACTTATGATGAGCTTTAAAATCCATAAAGAAGGTGGCAGAGAGCAGAGAGTAGAGATGGCCGAACTTCCGAAAGTTCAGTCCGTTTAAATTAAAATATCAATGGTAACTTAATGTAAATGGCTCTGGGAAATGGTCTGGGGAACACGTTTGAATATCCAGAACTTTCAAAAAAATTTATTTTATTCTCATGCACGGTACTTTTGAGCTCCTGCGTTTGATTTTTAATAATTGTCCCATAAACGATTTGAACATTCGATAATTATCCAATAAACAATTCGAACATTCGATAATTAGTGAATAAGTGAAGCCGAACATGCTGCCTAATTACAGCTCTTCTTAGTTTACAGTAGAATGACCGAAATGATTTTGTAAGATTTGGGTAGGAGTAGCAGGATCTGGGCAGATCCAATCAGGTTTGTGGCAGAGCTATATTTGCAGCACCACTGGCATAATGTATCCAATAATTCTTCAAGGAAAATGCACACATTGATACAAATTGCAAAGCAGTTCAGAGCCACTCTAGCACACCTAGCCTGTGCTAGGGAAGGTGCAATCCTCCAACCCTCTACCCCAAGGGTTAAGGAAATATAGTTATACATCATAAGTATAGTTCAGAACACTGTTCTGTTTTTTCTACTTTTAAAAAACAGTTTGTTGCATTACATTGGATTAGAATGTAACTTTTTATGGCATAACCAAAATCTATCTTTATTTGATCTTTTTTAAAACAGCATGTGGTGCCAATGAAAAAGATTTACATAATCTGGCTATTCAAATCTCATTACATAATTTTATCTGTTAAAGCAATAACATAATTAGTTTAAATCTAATCCCTGTGATTAACATTATATTTTAACTGTTATTTAGCTAAACTTTGTACGTTATTCTATTTGAACTCTATTTGACTGTGCCATCACAGGGCAAGTACACTCTCTCCAACCCAATATAAGGATCTAAACTGCTCCTTCGTTTTTCCAAGTTCCTACTTACCATTGCCTTACAGTTGAGCTTGTGGTACCGGTCGTCTGTCTCCACCTCCTCTCTCAGTCCAGAGCCTGACGAATGGCACTTTTCATAGGGAATTAACTATGTGTGTTTTTAAATGTATTTAAATTGTAAACAGCTATTTATAACATTACAAGTGTATCCCACACAAATTGGTCTTAAAAGGGATTTAGACACAAAAAACTTAATCCAAAAACATATTTCAAAAAAAAAAAAAACAACCTGTTTTCACTTTATTTCAATATCAGTGGAAAGTAATGATTACTTTACACATATCCAGGCTGCATTTTTAAAATTAAAATTATTGGCGCAATGTATAGATTGCCACTATCAGCTATTACGGTCTTAATGCTGCATTAACCCCTTTGTAGCAATGCACAAAGGCTTAAAGGGACAGTTCAGTGGAAATGATCAATATTTGTTAAATTGTTAGTTTGTTTAATGCCTTCTTAGCTATTCTACATATTCTTTCCAATTTTGAAAAATCAGTTGATTTCATACCATTTGTTGTTCCCTGCTGTTGACATAAGTGAGCTGACATCTCAGGTTCTAATGGTCCTTCTTCTTCCCAGAATGCACCACATCCTTGGAATGTTCCTGACAGTAATTTCTACTGATTGGCTGTAGGATGGGTCAAACGTGCTCAGATCTCTACTGAGCAACTTGGTCAAGGGCAACTTGGTCAAGGGCAAACAGGAAGTCAGTATTTCAGTTGCATTTATTTATACACAGAAAAAATGATGAATGGGCAGATTAAGGTCATTGGAAAGAAAAAATACTGCTCTTTTTTCTGAAAAGCATATGTATTTGCACTGGACTTCCCTTTTAACGTGGCTTTAGGTGTTGCGGTGTGCAAACAGAGGATGTGCCACATATATTTATTTCCTGGCCATGTCTATTCATTTATTAGCCCCACTTTCACTTACTTTCAATACTTATGGAATAAATAATAATTGTAAACACATCCAGGTTCAAATCCAAATGTTTTCAGACTATTGTATTTTGTATAATAATATTTGTTAAGGGGATTTTAGAGAATTTCTTGCATTTTTTTTGCTGTCTGCCGTGTTTTGTTTTTTTTAAACATTTTTTTAAAACTACTTCCATATATCCAGGAAAAGACCCTTGGCATGTGAAACTGATGGAGAACATACAAATATGAGCTACGTCTTTATTTTTAAACAAAAATTCTATGGCAGTGTATTGAATTTCTACATTAGAATTATGAGCAGGAACATATGTTTTTTATTTTTCACCAACGAGAACTATATGAGGTCCTTAAGAGATATAATATATATTATGCTTTCTGTGTGGCCAGTGGGATTTTAAGGAATATTTTAATGAATGAATGTTGATTTTGTAAATAGAAGCTATCTATGCTTTAAGGCATCATTTCATTACAGCCTACTTGCATGCATATGAAAATTTGCTTTTACATCCCTTATCCCTTATATATTATATAAATAAATTTATAAATTCATGGGGAATACATTAGGTTTTTCGGAGGTACTATGTTGGTGGGGGTGGATAAAAGTAATATACATAGGGACAGTGTTTATGTGTTGTTTAAGCACTAAATAAATAGTTATATCAATATTAACAAATATGTAGTAATGACATTAAAGTATATAGAAATGTAAATAAGGCAAAATCTATAAATAAATAAAAGTACTTAGTAGTCCCCACCCCTGTTTTGTAATGGTATCTTCAAAAGGAAATTTTACAGGGAGGCAATGAAAGCTTACAAAGGAACATATTTCTCACTTCCCTTTTAGTGTTGTATCCAATGGTGTGCTTAATATTGACAGCAGTGTTAGCGAATCAAAACATTTTCTAAGTGTTAGTAGGAAGTAGGAAGTGTTAGTAGGAAGTTGCAAGACTTATATGTCACATCCTTTGTAAAACATGTGACAGTCCCTCACCTCACCCCACCCCTCCCCTCTCAATAGAAACAAAGTAGAGCTGCTGTTTGCTGTAAGAGATATCTATATGTCATGGATAGGCAACCATAAGATCTCCAGATGTTTTGGAAACTACAACTCACAGAATTCCCTAACTACAGAGTGCTTGTAGAGGAATTCTGGGAGTTATAGTTTTCAAACATCTGGAGATCTACTGGTTGCTTATCCCTGCTCTATATAATAGGGGGACTGAAAGGAAAACATTTCCATGCCCATTTCTCTGAGACAATGAAGTGAGTTTGTTAATGGTTTATTACATTATTTAAGCAATAGACCCCATAGAAGCCATGAACCTGTGTCCTGAACTGATCAAATAAAATCAAATAAGTTTTAAACATGACAGGATAGTCTGGGTTCTTTGTAGGAGCTCAGATTTACCAATAGTGATCCCTCTCTAACACATTTACCAATAGTGATCCCTCTCTAACACATTTACCAATAGTGATCCCTCTATAACACATTTACCAATAGTGATCCCCCTCTAACAGAATCCCTGGTGACAGCTGTGAAGGCTAGGCCACAGTAGCGCACTTTTTGCGCGCTTGCGCACGCGTTTTCGCTCGCGAAAATCCCCACGATTTCCGATGCGCATTCGATTGCGTGTCCGTTGACGTTTTGGTAATGCACGCGTTCACCATTTTTGGTGCGTTAACGCGTGCGTTTCCGTAATGGAAAACAGCAAAATTGTATGCGCAAAACGCACGCGAGAACGCACATGAATCACGCACAAAATCGCGTGCAATTATGCTTGAGATTGTGTGCGCAATTTGGTGCGTTGTAGTGTGGCCTCGGCCTTATTGGGGAGGGTGAGTATTGAAAGACAGATTGATAACTTTAATTATAGAATGATCCAATAGATCTCCTATTGATCAATTATTGGTTGGAAATTTAATGGGGAAGATTGATTCAAGCTCTGCACAACAGTAGTATTTCACTGTGGTGTTTCTACTGAACTATAACACTCTATACAATGTTACAATAAATAGATCAAGAATAGAGATGGACTGGATCGCGGATCTGAACCCAGTGCAGAATCCATGATTCACGATTTTAGCGGGAATTCCACTTTGCAGAATTTCAAGGAATTTTTTAAATTTTGTAAAAATTATACAGTAACTTACTGTAATTAGTTTTGGGACCTGGAAAAGGGTTTGGGGAAAAGACAATTAGATTATTTCTGAAAGAATCTGATTGTAACCAATTCCAGGGCTGGATTTACCATCAGGCACAGTAGCCACATGCCTAGAGGCGCCTGAGGTTGGAGGGGTGGCTGTCAATCTTCTCCTACCAATCCAACCCCTTTATAGTTTATTTTCTTCCCCAAAAAGAGAAAATGGGTTTGGTTTGGGGTGTGTGGTCTGTGTTTAGGGGTGGGGCTAAGGGTGCCAGGCTCCTAAGGTGTAAATCCGGCCCTGATTAATTCTGATTAGAAAAGAATATGATTGGTTACTATACCAATCAGATTATTTCTATAAGAATCGGATTGTAACTAATTCTGATTGGTTACAATCAGCTTCTTTTTTTTTATTGGTATACCAATCACATTATTTTCCAATCAGAATTGGTTACAATGCGATTCTTTCAGAACGAATCTGATTGGTTAGTATACCAATCAGAATCTTTCCCAATCACAATTGTTTACAATCAGATTCTTCCAGAAAGCGTACCAATAAAATTCTTTCTGAAAGTACCTGATTGTAACCAATTCTGATTGAATACAATCAGATTCTTTCATAAAGAATCTGATTGGTATGCTAACCAATCAGATTATTTTCTAAACAGAATTTGTTACATTCAGATTCTTTCAGAAAGATTCTGATTTGTTAGTATACCAATCAGATTATTTTCCAATTAGAATTGGTTACAATTAGATTCTTTCAGAAAGAATGTGATTGGTTAGTATACCAATCAGTTACTTTCTAAAAAAATCTGATTGTAACCAATTATGATTTGAAAGAACCAGATTATCTGTTTCCCAGACCATTCCCCAGGTCCCAGATCCATTTACAGTAAGTTACTGTATCATTTTTACAAAATTTTCGAAAATTCCTTTAAACTCAAAAATAGAATGCATAATCTCGAAAAACAGTTCAATCGTGAGGAAAGTAATTTATATGTATAGATTTATTAAAACAAATGGATAAACAAAACAGAAAAATGTGATAGTGTTATATGGATAATGTCTGTCTTATATATATATATATAAAACATGTATTTCTAATGCACTGACACTTCCATTACAATCCAAAAGATGTGTGTATATATGTCCCCTCTAATACCTATTGGAGTAAATAGGTTCCCTTCTGCCTCTGTATATGGTGTAAAATACATCTTGCCTTTACTTTTTTTGTACAAATCCCTACGTTTTATAGTAGTTTGTATAAAGAATTTATATCATTTGTATCCACATATAGCTAAACATACACCCACATATTTCCCACTGTGCACCAACGGGCACACTTTTGCTAGAGATATATGTATATATATATATATATATATATATATATATATATACACTGTATTGTAAGATACAGGATAAAATGATAAAATAAGTACAACAGTGAAACAGGAAAGGAAGTTGAGATCATATGCAATGTAAGGTGCAAGAAAAACTATACATATATCCAAACACAGTCTAATGAAAGTTCATTTATTGCAAGTAAGAATAATTATTTTTCACACTAACAGGATACCAGTAGTTAATTCAAATAGCATTTATTCTCTAGGTCTGTTTACCTTCACACCTTGATGTCTGTCACGGGAATTGACAATTCAGTGAACAATTTCTCCTACAAAGTGTATTGTAAGAGAAAAAATTATGTTTTCTTATGTTTAGTTGCAAACAGCAAAGGCTGTATAAATGAACAAGTCTTTGATGGTTTTTTAAACTGCAGTATTTGCCTTCAAGCAAAGTTGGATTCAAAAAGTAAAGATTCCTCTTTCTATAAAAACACAAGTGTACATATATGTGTGGCCAGAATACTGTATAGTATCAGTGAATTTTATTAGTACCTTTGGAAATGTTTTTACTTTCCCATCAGTAGAAGCGCACGTACAAATGATTATAGGAAGATTATACAGCTCCTACTATAATCTCCCTATAATACATAAACATGTCAAAGTGCTGTTTTACATAAACTGTACATTAATGGTACATTAATACTAAATCTGAGATTCACATGTTATGTTTTTTTTTATTTATGATATAATTGCAATGAAAAGTATAAAAATAATAGTTGCCATATAGCTATGTCATCCATAAGCCGGTAAAAATAAAAACTTACCGTAGTTGCAGTTGGTGGCAGTTCCACTAGTTTATAGGAATTGGCTTCTGAGTTATTCCAAGTATTTAAAGAGTCCAGTATCTTGGTGCAGTTAGCATCTTGTGGTGGGCAGGTGATGCCTTTTCTCACAGACTGATAATTCATGTTTTGTTAACAAAAGAGAATTTAGTCTGAATCAGACTGCCTTGCTCTCTTTAATGAGCGTCTTTCCTCTGATGTGAAGTGCTTCTCTGTGCAGCTGTAGAAAGCTGCTTTCATGTACAGCTGATGGTTAAGGCAAATCAAGCTGTCTCTCTTTAAATACAAAGATCATGTACAGTTTGCACATGCTCAGTGTAGGCTGTCTAGTACCATTCAAACTTTAATAACATTACTGTCCTACTGACCACTAGAAGCCTGTAATCTACTTGATCTTCCAAAATGAAAAGTGGTATTACTATGTATTATGCTAATATGATCTAGAAGATACTCCACATCTTGATCTTCTTAAGAGTCAATATATTATATTTTTTGTCTTGATGAAATGAGTTTCCATAAACTGCAATTAGGTAACCACAAAAAAATGTATCCATAATATTAAGGCCAATGAAACCAGGACATGGGCACCTTTTGTAAATTAAAATAATTTGGTTAGTGTGAACTTCACAGTAAGATAGGGAAAGAACTGCACTGTATACAGTTCCTGCCAGTAATAAAACAAGAACTGATGGTGTAAATGATATAGTGCAGAAAGTTGGTGAAAAGTCCAATGTAATGCCCCAATGCAAATTGCTTCTTAAATTAACTTAAGTTGTGTATTTACAGAGTGTATTCAATGCAGTAAAGTTAATGTCAAATAATTACATTTGTAGATACACAGAAATAGAAGTTTGACAGGAATTGGGGAATGACCATCAGATTTCAAATGCAAATGTATCTTGATAATTTACATTATTAATTAACCATTTAATAAAAATGGATACAAAAAGCAATGAAAACATTTTGGTATGTACATATAGAGATTTGTAATTGTTATTGGATCAAAAATTTAGGCAAATCATGCAGAATTGCATATACTTAATTAGTTTGCAATCTTTCTCCATTGGACAGATCCCGGAATGAGGTGGGGGAAGAACTAGAACCATATGGCGATTAAAACTTTCAATTCACGATTCCCTGTGATTAAAATGAAACCCAGGGTTTCATTTAGGTCTGCAGCATGTTAAGTCTTAAAGGGGAACTAAATATTTTTTTTTAATGCTAATGCGAAAGTTTTTCACCCCAGAACACATATACATTGTAAAAATGGCCATACACTACAAAAGATTATTATGATCATAATTGTGATCTTAAACCGACCGATACTTTGATAGACAAATGTACAATGCTAATTGTACGTAGATGTACCAAACATATTGTTCAAAATTCAATTTGTTTTGTGATTAATGTCGAATGTCATCTATAGTGAGGTTACATTACATTCACATTTAATAGGAAATTCAGAAAATACTACAATTACCCTGCAGTTTTTTTTTTACCAGCAGTTGTGAATTACATACAGACAGCTTTCCTGGAGCAATACAAATTACAGAATATTATTCTGTTCCTTGCAAAAGATAAATTGGGAGCTACAAAAAATCCTCCTGGCATTCGGGCCTGCTGGTTATCCGCGTACAATCCCATGATTCAATAGCGCTGCGTGACTCACTGTGCCATGTTAACTCACGGGAGCATGCACTGGTAAGAAGCGGGGACTAAACGCCTGCAAAAAGAGAACGCTAAATATTGCACAAAATAGAGGCGCAATACATAACTTTTTTTATTGCACCACAAAAGCTGTGCTACTTCCAAAAAGATTTGTAAGTGGCACAGCCCCCGCAAAACTAGAGTTAAACCCATGCTACCCGGTATTGCATTGGGTAGCGTCGGTTTCACGCTCGTTTTACAGAGAAGATTAGCTTATTGTATCTCCCAAAAATGTACCTTGTTTCCATGTATCTGCTGTGGTGGCTCACAGAGTGCATGTTTTAGAAACAAACAGTCCAAAAGGTCACAGGTTCAATTCCCCAGACGTATTTATTTCTTTTTGTTTCATTATGTTCCTCGTTAAGCTACTACATGTACTAGGGATCTATATAATATCTGTGTGTGTGTGATAGGGCAGGGTTGCCAAGCGTCTCTATTTGGACAGGGTTGTCCCGACTGCAGGGACAAAACCCAGATTCCTGAAGTCAGGCAAGAAATCCTGTCCAAACACCGGCCCTAGCCCCCACGCTCCCATAACGCCCATTCCCTTCCAATTATGCCCCTAACCCTGCCTCCAGTCGTGGCCACACCCTAACGCCACCTTTAACCCGCCCTAGCCCCACCCCAACCCATCACCCGTGATGGCACTGTGACGCCATGGCCACGCCCCTTCCCGATCAAGGACAAAAAAAATGGTAACCCTGGATAGGGGTTAAAGCTCTGCTTTTAGTAAGACAGACTACATGGAGTTGAGGGTTCACACTGTCAATAAGGAAAGAGGGATGTGCATAAGAACTATGAGTTACCTGATTGGCTTTAACCAATTGATGCTTACTATTGGTAATATTATACATTTGAAAATACAGTCACTGCGTGAGGTGACAGATTAGAAAAGATACTGGCACTCACTGTAAATTACCTATGATGTATCCAAATCCTTTAAAACAATTTTTATTCAGTCATTGTATACAAATAGCATCTATGTGCGGTTCAATGGAAAATAAATAGGGGATTCATATCCAGTTAAGGAGGTATCTCTAAATGACAAACGGAAATAAACACACACCCTTTTGACCCTATAATATCCCCAGGTGAAGATATATACTGATGTAAAAATGAACACCCACTGATATAGCACAATGGTTCAGGTGCTAAAGTCCTGAACCCTTTACATGCATGTAAACCCGTCCCAATGGACTGATAGGCAAAAATAAACGGAACACAGAATGTAGCAGTAATGTAGTAGTAACTCATTGCCTGGTTGATGTGACCTGGGTGCAAACCACCCCAGATCAGTCACTGGACCCACAGTATGTAAGTAGAGCTCTAGGTAAGTAATACGTAGGTAGATGCACTGGATACCATAAAAAACATCATTCAGAAACCACTATCATCGTAAAATATGAAGTTTCTTTGAGCAACCCGCTTAACGCATTTCGGACCGCATCTGGTTCCTTAATCATAAGCTAGGCATCCAGCGCATCCACCTATTACTCACCTTGGGCACTACTTATCTCTATACGACGTATACAATCTCAAGGTGTTATGTGTGCGTTTTGAACTTTACAGCACTCTTTTCCTGACACATGCCATAGCTATAGCCTCGTTATTTGTGGACACTAAGTTGGATTTAAATTTATGTTCATTCAATGGAAAATTTTTAATGATTTTTTTCTGGGTTATATATACATAGGCAGATTTTCTGGAAGGCTTGGGAAGGCTAAATCTAGGTACACACAGTACAGATTTCTGAAAGATGACAGACAGGATCTGCAAGATCCTGTCTGCCATCTTTCAAAGATCTGCATACACACAGTCCTGAGCGTTCTCCCTATGTACTTCATAGGGAGAACGCTCGGGACTGTGTGTTTCCATCGACCGCGCTAGACTCCTCTATAGGAGTCTAGCACAGCCGATGGAAATTTTCGGCCTTTCCCGAACGAGCGTGCGGCCGACCTGATCATTCGGCGGCCGCGCACTCGTTCGGGAAATGAACGTACACACATAACGATAAAGCCCCGATACCATTGGATCCGACGGTATCGGGGCTTTATCATTACTGTGTGTACCCAGCTTAAGCCTGCCGGTATGTGCTGTCCTCTCCCATAGCCTGAATCATGCTCGTGCACCACGCTTATGACATCACACACACGCGACATGTGGAACGCTTACGAAGTCTCACACAGAACACTTCGTTGGTCACGCGTCTGTAATCACATGGACCAGGACTATATAAAAGAGCCAATTCAAGGGTGCTCCTTCTTTTGAAGACCACTGTGAAAACAGGTGCCTGCTGAGGGAGGTAATGGCCATATTAATCATTGAACAATAATAATCTATTGGGGCTAACAGTGGTGTTCCTTTTTTTTCTCTCGAATGTTTTAACACAACTTACCCAATAGAGTCTCTTTTACTAGTAGTCCTTCACTGCTGGGCGATGACGTCACCACACACGCTGGCGTAATAATGCCATTGCGCAGCAGCGAAGGACTATTGGGAACTGCCCCCCCTGTGCTGCCTTCGCATGTCTACAATGAATTCCCAGGCCTCAAGCTGCTCCGCTGCACATGGGGTAGGTAATAGCCTACCCCAGTTTATGATGAAATTGCCAGTTTGCTGCGAGAATGTGATTAAATGCCCATGGCTACTAGTTTGTAATGAAATTCCCATGGCTACCAGTATGTGATAAAATTCCCATGGCTACCAGTAAGTGATGAAATGCCCATGGCTACCAGTTTGTGAGGAAATTCCCATGGCTACCATTATGTAATGAAATGCCCATGACTACCAGTATGTGATAAAATCTCCATGGCTACTAGTATGTGATGAAATGCCCATGGCTACCAGTTTGTGATAAAATTCCTATGATTACCATATTTTAATGAAATGCCCATGACTACCAGTATGTGATAAAATTTCCTTGGCTATCAGTATGTAATGAAATGCCCATGGCTACCAGTTTGTGATAAAATTCCCATGACTACCATTATGTAATGAAATGTCCATGGCTACCAGTATGTGATAAAATCCCCATGGCTACCAGTATGTGATAAAATCCCCATGGCTACCAGTATGTAATAAACTGCCCATGGCTACCAGTATATAATGAAATACAGATGGCTACCAGTATATGGTGAATTTACCATGGCTACCAATATTCAGTGAAATGCCTATGGCTACCAGTATGTGATAAAATTCCTATGGCTACCAGTATGTGATGAAATTTCCATGGCTACCAGTATTCAATAAAACGCTAATGGCTACCAGTATGTAATAAAATGCCCATGACTACTAGTATATAATGATAGTAATAGTAATATAGTAATATAATTGCAAGTTTGCTACCTGTATATACTGAAATTGCCACTTTGCTACCAGTATATAATGAAAGTGACAGTTTGCTACCAGTATATGCTGAAATTACCAGTTTGCTACCAGTATATAATGAAAGTGATGGTTTGCTACCAGTATATAATAAAATTGCCAGTTTGCTACAAGACTATACTGAAATTGCCAGTTGCTACCAGTATAATGGAATAGTGTGCCTCTGGTGTTTCTCTGTGTTTCTATTTAAAATTCCTGGCTGTGTATCTATCTCCTTGTTTGCCTATGTTTGTCTCTTGTTCTGTCTCTATTAAGTACCTAGTGGGTGTGGCTTAATTGGGATGAGGAAAGGGGCTGCACCTAAATATTATTTGCCCCATTGCACATGGAGTGCCCGCAAGTGCCCCTGATCTTCTTAGACCCTAGAGATGCCCCTGTCTCTACTGAATAACTGAATCAAGGGCAAGACCATAACAGTCCCTATTAGGGGTCCTTCCAACAGGAAGTCAGTATTTCGGAAGCATTTATTTATGCACAGACAAAATGCTGAGTGGGCAACTGCACTGACCCTAGGGTTAGGGTTGGAGCATTCTCATTACTGTCTTCACTGCTGAAAAATTCTAATTAACATTCCGGAAATGCAAAATAACATTATAAATGCCCAGAAGTCTCTTTTCTCCTTATTTGTATAATGAGTAAGGAAGTTGTGCGGAAACTCTCCCTAACTCGATTGACTCCCTGTTAATCTTGTTTTTCAAAGCCTAGAATGCACACAAGCTGTCTGTGTGAATACTAAAATTAAATATAGGAATTTGTTATGCAATATTTTTGTTTGTCTTTGTAAAAAAACAAAATTTGTATGTTAGAACTGCTACCATGCCAATGACTCCTTTAATGTTGGAAATTGTTGCAAGATGATTGATAAGAATAAAATAAATTAGAATTCTGTCTCCGTAATTAAAAAACATAAAACTTTCTTTGATAGGGCCTGCTCCAAAATAACATAAAGAGAGAACTAACCAGAATTCCATTTTAAGAGTCTTTCAAACAGCCAGTGGTTAAATCACCAGAGCTGAAGGCAGCACATTAAGCCTACCCAGCCAGGCATACTTTACTATCAGCTAACTGTTGTAGACTAAATACAAGTCTACAAGTTAACAGGATAGCTGCTAAGCCAACACTGAGCTGCAATACAGGTCTCTTGTATTTTATTGTGTTTCCCAAACACACCTTCAAAATCTGATTGGACTAATTTAAATCTTTAATCTGATTGGATCTTGGGTATTTGACCAATCAGATTTATGGGTGGGGTTAGAATACACTACAAATAGTGAATTTTAGGAAGGGCTAGTTTCAGTTAGAATTTGGTTTGGAATGTTTTGTGCTCAGGCTTTTGCTGAGAAGGAAGCCTGCTTTTGGCTGGGTTGGTTGAATATACAACCTTCAGTTCTGGTGGCTTCTAATTCAATGCACAGAATTTGGTTGCCTGTAAGAAAGAAAAGAACTACACTACCCCACCCCTCAAATGTAAGATTATCTCGATCCATCTAAACACCTAATCTTTATTATATTATGAAAGAAACAATTGGAATCTATTTCCAGCAAAGGCAGCATTAAGGTTTGTACACATCTGCGATATTCACCCGAGCCCGACGAACATCTGAAAAGAACAATGCGTGTGTATCGGCCGTCGTGGGTGTTTGTCGGGCTGGTGGTCAGTGCTCGGGTGAAGATCGCCAGGTGTGTATGAACCTTTAGAAACACATGCAGCAAAGCTGAGGCAGAATACCTACAGAGAAAAAGCAACCCATTTGCGATAAGTGCAGCCCTCCTTATAATACTGTGGGCCATATTTCTAAAGGCACAGTGTTGTTATTTTGTGATACTGAGCCTTTAACGCTCATTGGGCCCTATTTATAAAAGGTTGCAATCGTTATCGTAAAATAACGATCGGTATTTAACGATAATGACCGGTATTTAACGATATCGCTAAATACCAGTCGTTATCGTTAAATACCGGTCATTATTGTTAAATACCGATCGTTATTTTACGATAACAATCGGTATTTTACGATAACGACCGTTATTTTTTCGAGAATGATAGCGATCTTTTATAAATAGGGCCCATTGCCACAATTGTAGATTTATACTGGCCCATACAATGCCATTGCGGTATTTTAGTAGCACATGGTATGGTAATCACGAACGTCTGTACATTTACGGACACAATCGTACTTTAACAATAACGTGCGGTATCACAAGATTGCGAAACCGTGGGTTTTTAAATATTCCCGTGTTCTGAAACCACTAGATAATGTATTTTTTTCCTAACAATTTAAGCAGGTTATGGTACAAACATATTCTGATATATTCTAGCAAATGCAAAATCAGATAAATACGCTACTTATACAAACCCAGCTCACATAACAAATTGAAACCAGATATGGCTATGGGGGAGATTCAATATGCCCCTTTTCCGTCTAAAACCCACGTTAACCCTAAAAAAAAATTGGGTTAACGTGGGTTTTGGACGGATTTTCGAGTACAGCGCCATTTCCGAATGTTTTTGGAAATAGTGCTGTGCTAACGATCCAAAACCTGTAGTGTTAAGTTTTGCGCTACTTTGTAGCGTGAAACTTAATGCTCCGGGTTATGGAACGTTAAAGTGACGCTCCTTACCTTATCTCGTTTACATCAGTTATTGTATCGCGGGATCGGGCTAAGGTAAGTTGAATCTCCCCGATTGTTTCTTACTTTGCACCTTTATACTCTGTCTCTGTCTCTCTCAACGTTTCGAGACTATCCACTCCCTTTATCAACAAAATTATACCCACAGTCACTTTGTGAGGTGATCAGTGCCAGGAGGGACAAGATTATTTCCTGGCCATTGTTTTCAGGATGTTAGACTTGCTAGAGAGCACAAGTGATTTAAAATTATGTTAATATTTGTGACTGTTTAGAGCATTGAAGTCAAAGTGATACATACTGTTTGGGGGAAATCAGTATTTGGAAATAAATTAAAATGCAAATTAGTAGTCTAATAAGCAAGTTTCTCTACTACAAAAAAAAATGGCACCACTATGAAAAAAACCCTCAGGATTGGATTTTTAAAACAAATCTTTTTATAAAAACTGTGTTATGCTTTGTTATCATCTACCACTTGTACAGCATCCGCTTACATTTCAACTTTAATTTCTTTAAATTACTGATGGTTCATTTACAGTTCAGCAGATTCAATGGAAGTCATTGAAGCACCTATGATGCCTGAGATATGTCTGGAAGGATGATCAAATACAGAAGTAATCCTCACAGGTCATCCAAAAACCGGGACATCATGTGTCTACTTTCCTTATTAGCAAATCATTGCTGCGTTTTGCTATCAGACAGATCATCTTCAAGATGAGCGTTCATAATAAATTATGTGAAAATGAGAACAATGCTAATAATTAAGAATTCTGCAAGTCAAGGAAAGTCATTAAAGGGTATCTAAACTGGAAAAAAAATTGCCCATTACTAGCCTGAACAAAACAAGTACTTGATTTAAGATATGCAGCAACACACCTCTGAGTAAGCGCTACTAACAGGTATTAATTTACAGAAAGATAAGGCAGTCATTTTTTTTAAATTTCCATACCCATTATGTGTAAATAGTGCATACATTATTCACCCTGACCCCCCCCCCCCCCTCCAACCTTTGTCAGGTAAAAAACTGCAATAATTTAAAAGCTGACAGACGTAGGACTAACCTGTTTTGTCCTTCTCCCCTTTCCCCCTGCCTGTCAAAAGGTTTCCACCTACTGTTTAAGCTTACTGAGCTTGTTTTGAGCTTACACATGCTCAGAGGAGGCAGCCAAGAGAAAAGCAAAACTGTGAAATCTGTGACTGACAATTGGAAGCAGAAAGAAGGGTAACATTGTACAGCATTTCAGGTTAGCTTAATATCTTTCAGCTTTCTATCTATTGCAATTTTGGGGTTTAGGTGTGATTAACCTGAGCACAATTTTTCATTTGAGTGGTGGACTTGCCCTTTAAGATTTAAATCCAATAATAGTGAGCTTTTAAAATATTGATAAGTAACGTTAATACTTTTTTCTTTTGAGTATCTACACTTTGAAGGATACATTCTTTTTATATGTTTCCTTTGATGTTTTAATTGAAATATGCAGGCTTTGGGGACTTGATAAAAGCTCAGTTGCAGCAAATACTTGCAGTTATCTGAGGACTTACTTGTCAAAAACAAATGGACTCAGCAGACAAGATGTAACTCCTTCCATTGACACCCATTTGATTCAGCATGAATGCACATTTCTACAGGTAAAGTCTGTGGCTACATATTTTAGGATAGCTTCTTTCAAGACAGTCATGGTGATGGCTAAGAAGGTCAGACATTTGACCTGAAAACTGTTAGTCTTCAGATGTAACCTGCATTTGGCATGGTTTGTTAACTCATTCATTTGGCACTGACAAGAGAAGACATAACAAGAATTCCATATAAGGTGATAGGCTATCCAATTAACACTTCTCAAGAAAATGAACACAATGTCCTAACCATCTTTACTAGATTGAAGACGTTTACACAGACTTTCACTGAAAACACTGTGCATGTTATGCAATAAAAAGGATCATTGTTGTGATTTTCGAAAACCTTTTTGACCTTGTTTTCTTCTATTGGGAGGCAATGGCTTTCCCCTGCACATTCATTTTAAGTTGTAAAGATTGAAATCATTGACCAAATATTTTGCAATAGTGAAAAGTCATTTCACTTTTGCAAAGTAAGCAGATGACTAGAAAAGATGAATGAGTATTTTACATGCCCTAGGGGCATAATTCCAAGGTGGGACCAGGGGTTCTATGGCTTGGCCGGGGTTTCAAATAGCCCTGTTATGGACTCCCCATGCGCATTATATATGCCCATTATATTGTTTGGAAAAAAGTTGGTATATCACTGTATTGCTTACTGTTTATGTAGATGCACTTTTATCCAGGATCTGAGAGCGTCTACATTAGTCAATAGTGAATGCTGAAATGCTAAAACACCAGTTTTTAAAACAAGCCGTAGAATTAAAAATAATATAACATATTAAAAAATAATAGAAAGGGAAATTTTAAATTATAATCTGGGGATACAAATTAATACATATATTTGACACATTAAAATTGATTTTTAATAGCATATCTGGTGTTTCATTTGGATTTACTTGTTTTCTTGCAAAAGGTCCTTGATTCCTTAAAATTCTGCATGGAATATTTGCTTTTATTGTAATGAAAACCTGATAAATATGACTACTCAGTGGTTATTGTAGTAGAGTCATTTTCACCCATAATTTTAATCCATAAAACAACCCCTGACTCTCATGAGAAGAAAGAATTACATCTCTGCCTGTCCACAAGGACACCCTAAAGGCTGTGCTTGTGGACCTTTTGGGGCAATATGCAGATCCTCTTTTGCCATCTTCTGTTTTTATTGTTCTCTTATTTCTTCTTGATCATCTTCTTACATCAGTATGTCAGAATCTACAGAATCTACCAGTCAACTATTGGGGTGGTGTTTAGGAAAGCTTATTTAAAGGCTTCAATCACGGATCAACCATACATATGATAGATGACCAAAAAAAGATCTTAAAATATCCCATAAAAGACAAAAACACAACTGTAGTACACACAAAGATTTACTCATAGGTAGTTTTAACATTGGTGGTTTGTGAATATTATTATATTATTATTTATTATTATTATTATATATTATTGTTTATTGTTAAAGTTAAAACCAATTCAAAATTCAAACCACACCAAATGACATATCTCCAGGTTAAATTTGTGTTGAGCCCAAATCCACTTTTGCAGGTGGCATTAAGTTTTTAAATATGTTGCCCATGCAACATTTGTCAGACTTCCCACTCCATCCCTCCTGCTTATATTCCTTGGACTCAGTTCTAGGACTTGGCTCTTGCTTAAAATCGATTGTGATTTTGCTTCTACTTTGGATATCATTTACTCGTTGATATCTTGCACTTAGTTGTTTCTGGCTCCTCCTTGGTCCAGACCTCATCCATAGGCCCTCTGTGCCATTCTTCTTAAAGGGGAACTGTGGTCTCCAAGTGCCCTGTTAATAAGAGCACACTCCTACCTTTACAACAACTTGAGGATCATGCTGCAGTCTAAATTTACAGTGATATAAAGATTGGTGCTTCCTGCTTACACCATTGAGGATGTCCACTTGAATTCTGCTGCTGGTAAAGAGCATCATCAACTGCATTATAAGCCCCGTCCCAAAAATTCTTTATCAGGCCATTAGCCTAAAAATTATTTATTTTCCCTCCCTAAGGTTTCCATAATCAGAGGAAAGTACATATAATAATTGCAAGCTTCAGAATTAGAAAATATAGATTTTTGAAGGTGGGGGTTATCACACAGCATATATTAAATGTCTGTCAAAGAGAGAGTAGAAAAAGAAAATTTACAATCCTTTAACTTTGAATTGACAACAGCTGGAGACATCATCAGCTTGTTTGAAAGGCACAAGAGAGTTCTTATCAGTACTTGTATGAAGACCACAGTTAAGCTGGGTACACACAGTAACTATAAAGCCCCGATACCGTCGGATCCGACGGTATCGGGACTTTATAGTTATGTGTGTACACTCGTTTCCCGAAAGGCCGAAAATTTCCATCGGCCGCGCTAGACTCCCTTTAGAGGAGTCTAGCGCAGCCGATGGAAACACACAGCCCCGAGCGTTCTCCTTATGAAGTTCATAGGGAGAACGCTCGGGACTGTGTGTATGCAGATCTTTGAAAGATGGCAGACAGGATCTTGCAGATCCTGTCTGTCATCTTTCAGAAATCTGTACTGTGTGTACCTAGCTTTAGTCATTAATGAAGATTCAATTTATTAACATTCATATAAGATAAAACATGGCTACGGGTTTCCAACCAACTGCCCCCTACCTGGATCATTAGATGCATGGACTTTTATTCCCATCAAATGTTATGGGAGCTTGGCAGGGATCACTAGCTAACCATATGGTGCCCAGCAATCCAACATTGCAAAACGAGAACAGTATATAAGCATATGAAACACCAAAGGGTATCTCCACCCCCAAATTAAACATTTGATATAGTGTAAGGGAACACCCCCAATCCTAAACACTAGGGTTACAACTTTAAAATCAGCATAGAAATAGACTTAACAACCTTCGTTCACTCGGCCTGGGCAACAGGGGTAGGACCAGCAGCCATGGATGTTATTGGCTGGGAGTCAGCCAATCACAGAGACGTGGCAACGGGTTAGTAGAGGAAGCCGAGAGAACGAGATAGGGTAAGTCTATTTCTGGGCTCATTTTAAAGGGGAAGTTCAGTGGAAATATATGTACTTTTCAGAAAAAAGAGCAGTATTTTTTAATCCCAATGACCTTAATGTGCCAAATCAGCATTTTGTCTGTGTATAAATAAATGCAACAGAAATACTGACTTCCTGTTTGCAGGACCCCTAGTAGAGACCGTTATGGTCTTGCCCTTGACCCAATGCCTGGGTTGATTTAGTTGCTCAGTAGAGATCTGAACATCTTTGACCCATGCAACAGCCAATTAGTAGAAATGACTGTTAGGAACATTCCAAGGATGTGGTGCATCCTGGGAAGGAGGAGGAACGTTAGAACCTGAAATGGCAGCTCACTAATGTCAACAGCAGGGAACAGCAAAGGGAATGAAATCAACTGATTTTTCAAGATGGGAGAGAATATGTAGAATAACTAAGTATGCATTACACAAACTAACAATTAAACAAATATTGATAATTTCCGCTGAACTGTCCCTTTAAAGTTATAACCCTAGCATTTAGGATTGAAGGGAGTCCCATATATTATGTGAATGGTTATTTTTTTAAAAGTTAAATGCTGTGCCGAGGGACCTGGAGGGGTGAGGGAGGGAGAGCTTCCATGCACATGCCAGAGTCCTCAAGGAGGACAAGGAGGAGGCAGGCATGGATTACACACAGAGAGACTCCTACTCTTCACTTTTCTGGACTTTCATCAGGCACTGCAGGACAACCATAAGAAGAGAAGCAGTGGTGCAAATTTTAGTTTTGGGGATGGACATGTCCTTTAAGGATAAACAGGTATACAATACCTACTTGATGCATTTTGTGGAATTCTGAGGAAGCAGTTACCTACCACAATACTAGCAATGATATTTTTACACAAAATTGCTAAACAGATTAAAATGAGCATTGGGATTAAAATTTTGTTTTTTGATGCAGTTTGTGTATTAAAACCAATTTTTTTTACTGTACCTTTGGTTCTGTATGACAATCTGACAAAGTCAGTCGGTGTAAGATAGATAGTCAAACAAGTGATATGAAATATTAAAAGGACCCCTAAACTCATCCTGATGGGCCCCTGGTCTCAGATTTCATGGTGGGCCCCAACAGTCCAGTCTGAGTAGCAAGCTTCTCCCCACTGGCATTTATAAAAAGGGAACATACCTTCCATCTAATTACAGTATCAAAAGCACAAGACCTCCAAATAAAGTGCCGTTTTGGGTGCTACTTCCCTCTGAAAGTGTGGCTTTACAGAGCTAAGGGGGCAGGGGTTTAAAGGTCGGCTGCTGACCTTTTACACCCCTATTAACTCTACCTATCTAAATTTTGTTGCTGTTATATCCAATCTCATAATTACAACTTGTAAAGAAAAATGTACCTGCTCGGGGATCCCGCGGCGCGTCCTGCACATCTGAGCGCCTTAACCATTCTCCAGCGGCTTCCGGCGCTCCTCTATCTTTGGCGGCATTTGCGCCCTCATATATTCTGCGAAAGTAACAGTTCGCTTTTTTATTCAAAATCTTCCCATGATCCAATCTGCTCTCTTCTTCTTCTTTGCTGTCCTCCTATTGGTCCCTTTAGTCTTTTTAAACCCCTTAGCCCATTGGTCCTTGCCCGATATAGCGGTTAGTTTATCTATCTTGCTGGTGGTGTGCTTTTCTTCGTATATTCTCTGTTATTGACCCTTGCCTGTTTTTTGACCTTGATTTGTATTTGCCTGCCCTGACCTCTGCTCGTTCCTGACTAAGCTTCTTGCTCAACCCTCTTTACTGTGCCTGGCAGCCTGATTCCTGTTTTTGACCTCTTGCTCTGTTTTTGACTCTGCTCTTGCCTGCTCCTAGTCTGTACCTCGTATTTTGGTCTCTGACCTTTTTGTCTTCTTCCTTGTGCCTTGCCTGGCTGTTTCACTTCGGACTTCTCCATTATTCCCAGCCACAGTTCGAATACCTTGCACTCTAAGTCCAGGGGGCAACAGTGTTTGGTAAGGGGCATCTAGCCTCCCGGCAAATGGGGGCTTGTATATTGGTGAAGATAGTGGTTGTAGATTGGGGTATTCGGACTGAAGGAATACTTGGGAATCCGGAGCGTTACACAACCATTTTAGAAATATCTGAAATTAATATATTTTCCATTCTCTGTAATGTTTATATTCTTCCTATACAGCAAACATCTATCTTAATTTTCCTTTTGAGATTACTTTATAGCACTTTAAGTCTTGCAGAATCACATTATCCACACAATATGAAAATAAAACCTAAACTTTGATAAAGACCGAATATACATAACCTCAATGAGATCCATAAACTGCACCAGGGAACATGAATATTTTAGACTGTAATGTAATCCATGATGTAAGATGTATATCTAAACTAAGAGATATCGTGCCATGCCAATGTGTTTAGAATGTTAACCGCTTCTAGCCTTGAACAGAATGCCAAATAACTCTTGACATTTTTAAAAGCTAAAAATAAAAAAATTGACATTATAAGAAACAAAAATAAAAATAATTGTAATATGTTACTTTCATGCCGTCTTTTAGTAATTTTATTTAATTTACAAATGGCTTCTAAAATCAAAACTACCAAACTCTGCAATTTGAATTACAGGAAAAGATGTATCAAGATTAGAAATATTACAGAGAAGTCATGATTAGGTAAGGTAGTTAATTAGAAAATTCACTACGGCTATTAGATGCTTTCACATCAACACACACACACACTTTATTGAATTTTCTGGCCTTGGGTTACCACGTGGAGTTTACTGGGATATATCACTGATTTAATATAAAGACTAATAAAAGTTTGCCTATTACTTTAGCACAATTTGCTATTCTATATACCTTTGGGCATTCAATCTACTAAAAATGTTTACTTTTATGAAGCATGTTAAGTAACTCTATCTCTTTCAAAGAACTACAGCCAATGCACTCTTCCAAGGAATGTAAAGAAAAAATAGTAGCCTTTAACCCCAAGATAATTTAAATCATTTTAAATAAAGAAAAAATTTACCAGGGAGCAGAAAAAAACTATTTAGGATATACAGTATCTATTAAAGAAATCCTCACATACTTTCTTTGATGACAAAAGCAGCTTATATTTTTTATATTTTAAAATAAATATACAGCAGACGCTTTACTTTCTCATTGTGTTTATATTTATACTACAGTATACTGATTGACTTTAAGTTTCCTTTAACAGGTACAATATTTCATTCCAGTTTATTGTTAAGCAGGAGAGATACAATCACATGCCTCGTCTAAAATAAAATCTATACTTTGAATTATGGCTAAATATACTCTGTCTGGATCCATAACATTCAAAAAAAGGCTTTTTAGGAGCATGAATATTTTAATATGCAATCTAAACATCATTGCATCTCTGCATTTGTGTATGTTAGCACCTGATTCAAAGAGATAAACATAATTAACAAAATTAACTTTCTACTAATATTTTGCAATATATATCCAGTCAAAATGTTTTATGATTTGATTTTTCCTCCTATGCAGAAACATACAGTGCATGATCACAATATCTGTGCTGTCAACAAGGAATGGTCGATTGCTATTTTATCTTTATGGATTTTCCCAGCGAGTTTGGTAGCTGAAAAATATTGCAGTTAGAATGGGAGAAATGGAGCTACTAGAAATTTGTCTAAAACTTGGCTAAAATACCGGCAAGTTTTTAATGAAACACCAAAAAAACATGTCTGCACATTTCCTTATGCTGCAGTCGACTCCCTATACTTTACTACAGGCAGATGACTGCAGTAAAGATGCTCGAAACTCCTAAGTTTAGTTCTGTTTTCGGATTTACTGATCTTATCTAAAAATGGAACGTAAGTTCGAGGGTTCTGAATATATTACCGAGGGTTACTGAAAGTAACCTTGAAAATAACCTTGTGCATTTCTGATTGTATTATCAAGCGTTACTGAAAATATGAGGTTATTTTCAAGGGTTACCAAAAATAACCTTGTACTTTCGGTAACCATCTAAAGTACGTTTGGATGTTCCGATAATCCGAACAATCAGCTCAATTTCAGCGTAACCGAGCTTCCAAGTCGGACCCGGATCCCATCTCTAGACTGCAGTAGAGGGATATTTTCAGGCAGTCCTGAGCAATCACCATCGGAAACACTCACAACTGTGGTACACACACTACTGATAAAGGGTAGAGATATTCGAAACTGTTGAGTTTTGTTCTGTTTTCGAATTTTCCGGAAATTTCAAAAATTCAAAAATGGACCCATAGAAGTCTATGGGAGAATAAAAATTGAAAGTTTCTTTTAATTTTGAGGGACAAATAGTAATAGTAGGTTACTGTAAATGACACAGAGACCTGGGGAATGGTCTGGGGAACCCGTAAATATCATCAAAACTTATTTTAAAACTAACTACTTTCAATTTTTGATAATTGTCTACTTTAGATTTTTCTATTTACTTTCTTAACCTGCTTTAAGGTTTTTAATTGACAGATGGAAACCACTTTCTGATAAAGATGATATTTTACATTTCTTCTTAAAGGGCATGTCCACCCACCAAAACTATAATTTAATCCACTACTGGCCCCCTGTGTAGTGTAATAAAATTACATTCCTGCTCCAAATGGTTCTCCTGTAATGCCCCTCCAAAGTCCCAAAAAGTGGCCACCAGGAGCCTGGCAGAGTAAATATAGAACTCCTGTCTCTCCTCCGTGAGAATTTGCACATGCTCAGTGCAGCCCTCCCCACTCCCTCTCATTTTCCTCTCCCTCCCCCTAGTGTGTAATCCCTTTGCTGTAGTGTAGGGCTCCCTCCCCAGCCCCAACAACCATATTACTTTTCGCAGAAACTCCCCCAAACTGTACTTACATTACCTCTCTCCTCCGACGTTCTGGATAGCTGAAAGCCGTGCCCATGATTGGCTGCCTCTCAGCCTATCAAGGACGCAGCTGCTAGTCTGGCTCCCTGCTTGCAGTTTCAAGCAAGCAGAGGGCCAGGATAGAACGTCGGAGGAGAGAGCTAAATGTAAGTATAGTTCTGGGGATTTTCTGCAAAAATATGGTGGTTGGGGCTGGGGGAGGGAGCCCTACACTACACCAAAAATTCTAAAAAGGGGTGGACATGCCCTTTAAGTTACTAGTCTTCCAGGAAAGCAAAATACTTTATTGCTGTTATCTGCACAACATAAATCTGTTAAAATAAGGGGAGGTTAACCATTAGCAGACTTTTTTAGAGATCTTTACTGTCATACTTCATGACTACTTCAAGGCCTACTTCATGTTTAAATATCCTAATTTAGACTCCCTATAATACCTAGCAGGCCTTCCATATATACTCGAGTATAAACCGACCTGAGTACAAACTGAGGTACTTAATGTTACCTAAAAAACTAGGAAAAGTGATTGACTCGAGTATAAACCGAGGGTAGAAATTATGACCACTACTGCCTTCTGATTCTGTATTATTTTGAGGCTTTAGTTGCCCTTTAAATGGACAGCAGCATTCCCATACAGTAGTCCCATACAGTAATAGCCAAACCCAGTATGGATATTACTGTATATGACTACAGTATGGGAATTCTGCTGTCCATTTAAAGGGCAACTAAAGCCTCAAAACAATACAGAATCAGAAGGAGAATGGTATCTATTGTTGCCTTCTGATTCTGTATTTTTTTGAGGCTTTAGTTGCCCTTTAAATGCACAGCAGAATTCCCATACAGTAGTCCCATACAATAATAGCCATACTGGATTTGGCTATTACTGTATGAGAATTCTGCTGTACATTTAAAAGACAACTAAAGCCTCATTCCTTGGCACTCCAGATGTTCGAAAACTACAACTTCCAGCATGCTTAATCTAGTGCAATCTAGTGCAATCAGTGAGAACAGACAGTAAAGGTCCCATACAGTGAGAACAGACAATAAAGGTCCCATACAGTGAGGACAGACAGTAAAGGTCCCATACAGTGAGAACAGACAGTAACTGTCCCATACAGTGAGAACGGGCCTTCAACCTCGGTGGGATCTTTTGTACCATTTTTTTTGTGGGTTGGTTTTCTACACTTTCAGTAGAGGTTTACAAGAAAGCAAGTGTGTTGTTTTGTTCCTCTTTCCATGTAAATCTGATGTTTTGATCCACAGCGTTAATTTGTGAAAGCTTGCATTTCTTTCTGGTGGATTTTAACCCAGGTGTCATCCACATATCTGAACCAGTGGCTGGGTACAATGCCCCTGAAGGAGTTACAAGCCTGTGTTTCCACTTCCTCCATGTAAAGGTTTCCTTGCTGGTTGAAACTGGAGATCCCATAGCACATCCATGTTTTTGCTTTTTAAACATATCCTTATATTTAAAATAGGTGGTATTAGGAATAAGTCAGAGGGAACACACCGTTCTGGGTTCTGTTTGTTAGTGTTGTCTTGGCACAGCCATTTTCTCACCATGCCACAGCCTCTGTGGTGGCTATACAGGTGAAGGGATGTCCCATCATTATGACATCTTAAGCTAGGTACACACAGCACAGATTTCTGAAAGATGACAGACAGTCTGCAAGATCCGTCTGCCATCTTTCAAAGATCTGCATACACACAGTCCCGAGTGTTCTCCCTATGAAATTCATAAGGAGAACGCTCGGGACTGTGTGTTTACGGCCGCGCTAGACTCCTCTATAGGGAGTCTAGCTCGGCCAATGGAAATTTTCGGCATTTCCTGAACGAGTCGTCCGGCCGACCCGATCGTTCGGCGGCCGGCGCTCATTCGGGAAACGAGAGCCACACACATAAACGATAAAGCCCCAAACCGTGGATCCGACGGTATCAGGGCTTTATCGTTAGTGTTGGTACCAGCTTTAGTTTCTTCCACACCAAGTACTACATCTTGAATCTTGGTAGTGATGATTAGAACTTCCACAAGGCCCTAGGATGTTGATTTAGTATTTTGCCGCCTTGTATGTTACAGAATTGCTGCTGATGATTATTGGCCTTAAGGGGGCCGCTTCCTTATTCCATATATACATGGATGTGCCTCACCAAGGTACAGGTGATGATAAATTGCTCGATTTTTTCTTGTAGTGACTTAGCCACAATGCAATAAACACCTTGCATTCAGGAGGCAGGAATATATTGCCAACAGATTCTTGTACAAGTCATTCTTTATTGAGAAAGCCAGTCATATGACTAGCGATACTTTTTAAGAACTAAATTTCAAAGTCCAGTTGATATAACTGAATACATTCAAGGAATAAATGTCCCTTTTATTATTATAGGGCCCTTTCCCAAAATATATATATCAACAAAAAAGAAATAGATGGGTAAAAAATGGGCTTATCAATATCAAAATTTAAACAAATGTGTTTTGCCCCTTTTAATTGGGGTCTTCTCAATGGTGCAATTGAGAAAGCCCGAATAAAAAAAGGGAAAAACTTGTTTGGGTGCTAGCCGCTCTCTACCAGCATATTCTATACCCTTCCGTGTCTCAGCAAGGTCCTCTAAAGTCCTACCAGATCCGTGCATGGACAGACTGACTATGACTGGACTGATAAATATTATGTGACTGTAGGAACATGGAGGTGTACATAGGCCACTTAGGCAAAGAACTAGGGCACCTATATTGAACCAGGGCGCCTATTATTCCCCCTAGCATCTCCCTGGCAGCTTTTACTTTCAGCTTCAGAACTGCTCTCCTTGTTCTGCTGCTGTAATTTGCAACGTATAGAGCCCTACCAGTATATAATAAAATTGCCAGTTTGCACTAAAGACTATACTGAAATTGCCAGTTGCTACCAGTATAATGGAATAGTGTGCCTCTGGTGTTTCTCTGTGTTTCTATTAAAATTCCTGGCTGTGATATCTATCTCCTTGTTTGCCTATGTTTGTCTCTTGTCTGTCTCTATTAAGTACCTAGTGGGTGTGCTTAATTGGGATGAGGAAAGGGGCTGCACCTAAATATTATTTGCCCCTTGCACATGGAGTGCCCGCAAGTGCCCCTGATCTTCTTAGACCCTAGAGATGCCCCTGTCTCTACTGAATAACTGAATCAGGGCAAGACCATAACAGTCCCTATTAGGGGTCCTTCCAACAGGAAGTCAGTATTTCGAAGCATTTATTTATGCACAGACAAAATGCTGAGTGGGCAACTGCAACTGACCCTAGGGTTAGGGTTGGAGCATTCTCATTACTGTCTCACTGCTGAAAAATTCTAATTAAACATTCCGGAAATGCAAATAAACATTATAAATGCCCAGAAGCTCTTTTCTCCTTATTTGTATAATGAGTAAGGAAGTTGTGCGGAAACTCTCCACTCGATTGACTCCCGTTAATCTTGTTTTTCAAAGCCTAGAATGCACACAAGCTGTCTGTGTGAATACTAAAATTAAATATAGGAATTTGTTATGCAATATTTTTGTTTGTCTTTGTAAAAAAACAAAATTTGTATGTTAGAACTGCTACCAGGCACAGACTCCTTTAATGTTGGAAATTGTTGCAAGAGATTGATAAGAATAAAATAAATTAGAATTCTGTCTCCGTAATTAAAACATAAAACTTTCTTTGATAGGGCTGCTCCAAAATAACATAAGAGAGAACTAACCAGAATCCATTTAAGAGTCTTTAAACAGCCAGTGGTTAAATCACCAGAGGCTGAAGGCAGCACATTAAGCCTACCCAGCCAGGCATACTTACTATCAGCTAACTGGTAGACTAAATACAAGTCTACAAGTTAACAGGATAGCTGCTAAGCCAACACTGAGCTGCAATACCAGGTCTCTTGTATTTTATTGTGTTCCCAACACACCTTCAAAATCTGATTGGACTAATTTAAATCTTTAATCTGATTGGATCTTGGGTATTTGACCAATCAGATTTATGTGGGGTAGAATACACTACAAATAGTGAATTTTAGGAAGGGCTAGTTTCAGTTAGATTTGTTTGGAATGTTTTGTGCTCAGGCTTTTGCTGAGAAGGAAGCCTGCTTTTGGCTGGTTGGTTGAATATACAACCTTCAGTTCTGGTGGTTCTAATTCAATGCACAGAATTTGGTTGTGCCTGAAGAAAGAAAGAAACTACACTACCCCACCCCTCAAATGTAAGATTATCTCGATCCATCTAAACACCTATCTTTATTATATTATGAAGAAACAATTGGAATCTATTTCCAGCAAAGGCAGCATTAAGGTTTGTACCATCTGCGTATTCACCGAGCCCGACGAACATCTGAAAGAACAATGCGTGTGTATCGGCGTCGTGGGTGTTTGTCGGGCTGGTGGTCAGGCTGGGTGAAGATCGCCAGGTGTGTATGAACCTTTAGAAACACATGCAGCAAAGCTGAGGCAGAATACCTACAGAGAAAAAGCAACCCATTTGCGATAAGTGCAGCCCTCCTTATAATACTGTGGGCCATATTCTAAAGGCACAGTGTTGTTATTTTGGATTACTGAGCCTTTAACGCTCATTGGGCCTATTTATAAAAGGTTGCAATCGTTATCGTAAAATAACGATCGGTATTTAACGATAATGACCGGTATTTAACGATATCGCTAAATACCAGTCGTTATCGTTAATACCGGTCATTATTGTTAAATACCGATCGTTATTTTACGATAACAATCGGTTATTTTACAAACGACCGTTATTTTTTCGAGAATGATAGCGATCTTTTATAAATAGGGCCCATTGCCACAATTGTAGATTATACTGGCCCTACAATGCCTTGCGGTATTTTAGTAGCACATGGTATGGTAATCACGAACGTCTGTACATTTACGGACACAATCGTACTTTAACAATAACGTGCGGTATCACAAAGTTGCGAAACGTGGTTTTTAAAATTCCCGTGTTCTGAACCACTAGATAATGTATTTTCCTAACAATTAAGCAGGTTATGGTACAAACATATTCTGTATATATTCTAGCAAATGCAAAATCAGATAAATACGCTACTTATACAAACCCAGCTCACATAACAAATTGAAACCAGATATGGCTATGGGGGAGATTCAATATGCCCTTTTCCGTCTAAAACCCACGTTAACCCTAAAAAAAAAATTGGGTAACGTGGGTTTTGGACGGATTTTCGAGTACAGCGCCATTTCCGAATGTTTTTGGAAATAGTGCTGTGCTAACGATCCAAAAACCTGTAGTGTTAAGTTTGCGCTACTTGTAGCGTGAAACTTAATGCCGGGTTATGGAACGTTAAAGTGACGCTCCTTACCTTATCTCGTTTACATCAGTTTTGTATCGCGGGATCGGGCTAAGGTAAGTTGAATCTCCCCGATTGTTTCTTACTTTGCACCTTTATACTCTGTCTCTGTCTCTCTCAACGTTTCGAGAACTATCCACTCCCTTTATCAACAAAATTATACCCACAGTCACTTTGTGAGGTGATCAGTGCCAGGAGGGACAAGATATTATTTCCTGGCCATTGTTTTCAGGATGTAGACTTGCTGAGAGCACAAGTGATTTAAAATTATGTTAATATTTGTGACTGTTTAGAGCATTGAAGTCAAAGTGATACACTGTTTGGGGGGAAATCAGTATTTGGAAATAAATTAAAATGCAAATTAGTAGTCTAATAAGCAAGTTTCTCTACTACAAAAAAAAATGGCACCACTATGAAAAAACCCTCAGGATGGATTTTTAAAACAAATCTTTATAAAACTGTGTTATGCTTTGTTATCATCTACCACTTGTACAGCATCCGTTACATTTCACTTTAATTTCTTTAAATTACTGATGGTTCATTTACAGTTCAGCAGATTCAATGGAAGTCATTGAAGCACCTATGATGCCTGAGATATGTCTGGAAGGATGATCAAATACAGAAGTAATCCTCCACGGTCATCCAAAACGGGACATCATGTGTCTACTTTCCTTATTAGCAAATCATTGCTGCGTTTGCTATCAGACAGATCATCTTCAAGATGAGCGTTCATAATAAATTATGTGAAAATGAGAAACAATGCTAATAATTAAGAATTCTGCAAGTCAAGAAAGTCATTAAAGGGTATCTAAACTGGAAAAAAAATTGCCCATTACTAGCCTGAACAAAACAAGTACTTGATTTAAGATATGCAGCAACACCCTCTGAGTAAGCGCTACTAACAGGTATAATTTACAGAAAGATAAGGCAGTCATTTTTTTTAAATTTCCATACCATTATGTGTAAATAGTGCATACATTATTCACCCTGACCCCCCCCCCCCCTCCAACCTTGTTCAGGTAAAAAACTGCAATAATTTAAAAGCTGACAGAAGGAGGACTAACCTGTTTTGTCTTCTCCCCTTTCCCCCTGCCTGTCAAAAGGTTTCCACACTGTTTAAGCTTAGATGATGTTTTGAGCTTACACAGCTCAGAGGAGGCAGCCAAGAGAAAAGCAAAACTGTGAAATCTGTGACTGACAATTGGAAGCAGAAAGAAGGGTAACATTGTACAGCATTTCAGGTTAATTAAATCTTTCAGCTTCTATCTATTGCAATTTGGGGTTAGGTGTGATTAACCTGAGCACAATTTTCATTGTGGTGGTGGACTTGCCCTTAAGATTTAAATCCAATAATAGTGAGCTTTTAAAATATTGATAAGTAACGTTAATACTTTTTTCTTTGAGTATCTACACTTTGAAGGATACATTCTTTTTATGTTTCCTTTGATGTTTTAATTGAAATATGCAGGCTTTGGGGACTTGATAAAAGCTCAGTTGCAGCAAATACTTGCAGTTATCTGAGGACTACTTGTCAAAAACAAATGGACTCAGCAGACAAGATGTAACTCCTTCCATTGACACCCATTTGATTCAGCATGAATGCACATTTCTACAGGTAAAGTCTGTGGCTACATATTTTAGGATAGCTTCTTTCAGAACAGTCATGGTGATGGCTAAGAAGGTCAGACATTTGACCTGAAAACTGTTAGTCTTCAGATGTAACCTGCATTTGCATGGTTTGTTAACTCATTCATTTGGCATGACAAGAGAAGACATAACAAGAATTCCATATAAGGTGATAGGCTATCCAATTAACACTTCTCAAGAAATGAAACACAATGTCCTAACCATCTTTACTAGATTGAAGACGTTACACAGACTTTCACTGAAAACACTGTGCATGTTATGCAATAAAAAGGATCATTGTTGTGATTTTCGAAAACCTTGTTTTTTCTATTGGGAGGCAATGGTTTCCCTGCACATTCATTTAAGTTGTAAAGATTGAAACATTGACCAAATATTTGCAATAGTGAAAGTCATTTCACTTTTGCAAAGTAAGCAGATGACTGAAAAGATGAATGAGTATTTTACATGCCCTAGGGGCATAATTCCAAGGTGGGACCAGGGGTTCTATGGCTTGGCCGGGGTTTCAAATAGCCCTGTTATGGACTCCCCATGCGCATTATATATGCCCATTATATTGTTTGGAAAAAAGTTGGTATATCACTGTTTGCTTCTGTTTATGTAGATGCACTTTATCCAGGATCTGAGAGCGTCTATTAGTCAATAGTGAATGCTGAAATGCTAAAACACCAGTTTTTAAAACAAGCCGTAGAATTAAAAATAATATAACATATTAAAAATAATAGAAAGGGGAATTTTAAATATAATCTGGGGATACAAATTAATACATATATTTGACACATTAAAGTTGTTTAATAGCATATCTGGTGTTTCATTGGATTTACTTGTTTTCTTGCAAAAGGTCCTTGTTCCTTAAAATCTTGCATGGAATATTTGCTTTTTATTGTAATGAAAACCTGATAAATATGACTACTCAGTGGTATTGAGTAGAGTATTCACCCATTTTAATTTAATCCATAAAACAACCCTGACTCTCATGAGAAGAAAGAATTACATCTCTGCCTGTCCACAAGGACACCCTAAAGGCTGTGCTTGTGGACCTTTTGGGGCAATATGCAGACCTCTTTGCATTTCTGTTTTTATTGTTCTCTTATTTCTTCTTGATCATCTTCTTACATCAGTATGTCAGAATCTACAGAATCACCAGTCAACTATTGGGGTGGTGTTAGGAAAGCTATTTAAAGGCTTCAATCACGGATCAACCATACATTGATAGATGACCAAAAAAGATCTTAAAATATCCCATAAAAGAAAAACACAAACTGTAGTACACACAAAGATTTACCATAGGTAGTTTTAACATTGGTGGTTTGTGAATATTATTATATTATTATTTATTATTATTATTATATATATTGTTTATGTTAAAGTTAAAACCAATTCAAAATTCAAACCACACAAATGACATATCTCCAGGTTAAATTTGTGTTGAGCCAAATCCTTTTGCAGGTGGCATTAGTTTTTAAATATGTTGCCCATGCAACATTTGTCGACTTCCCACTCCATCCCTCCTGCTTAATTCCTTGGACTCAGTTCTAGGACTTGGCTCTGCTTAAATCGATTGTGATTTTGCTTACTTTGGATATCATTTACTCGTTGATATCTTGCACTTAGTTGTTTCTGGCTCCTCCTTGGTCCAGACTCATCCATAGGCCCTCTGTGCATTCTTCTTAAAGGGGAACTGGTCTCCAAGTGCCCTGTTAATAAGAGCACACTCCTACCTTTACAACAACTTGAGGATCATGCTGCAGTCTAAATTTACAGTGATATAAAGATTGGTGCTTCCTGCTTACACCATTGAGGATGTCCACTTGAATTTGCTGCTGGTAAAGGCATCATCAACTGCATACTAAGCCCCCCAAAAATTCATCAGGCCATTAGCCTAAAAATTATTTATTTTCCCTCCCTAAGGTTTCCATAATCAGAGGAAAGTACATATATAATTGCAAGCTTCAGAATTAGAAAATATAGATTTTTGAAGGTGGGGGTTATCACACAGCATATATTAAATGTCTGTCAAAGAGAGAGTAGAAAAAAGAAATTTACAATCCTTTAACTTTGAATTGACAACAGCTGAGACATCATCAGCTTGTTTGAAAGGACAAGAGAGTTCTTATCAGTACTTGTATGAAGACCACAGTTAAGCTGGGTACACACAGTACTATAAAGCCCCGATACGTCGGATCCGACGGTATGGGAATTATAGTTATGTGTGTACACTCGTTTCCCGAAGGCCGAAAATTTCCATCGGCCGCGCTAGACTCCCTTTAGAGGAGTCTAGCACAGCCGATGGAAACACACAGCCCCGAGCGTTCTCCTTATGAATTCATAGGGAGAACGCTCGGGACTGTGTGTATGCAGATCTTTGAAAGATGGCAGACAGGATCTTGCAGATCCTGTCTGTCATCTTTCAGAAATCTGTACTGTGTGTACCTAGCTTAGTCATTAATGAAGATTCAATTTATTAACATTCATATAAGATAAAACAAGGCTACGGGTTTCCAACCAACTGCCCCCTACCTGGATATTAGAGCATGGACTTTTATTCCCATCAAAGTGTATGGGAGTTGGAGAGGTCACTAGCTAACCATATGGTGCCCAGCAATCCAACATGCAAAACGAGAACAGTTATATAGCATATGAAACACCAAAGGGTATCTCCACCCCCAAATTAAACATTTGATATAGGTAAGGGAACACCCCCAATCCTAAACACTAGGGTTAAACTTTAAAATCAGCATAGAAATAGACTTAAAACCTTCGTTCACTCGGCCTGGGCAACAGGGGTAGGACCAGCAGCCATGGATGTTATTGGCTGGGAGTCAGCCAATCACAGAGACGTGGCAACGGGTTAGGTAGAGGAAGCCGAGAGAACGAGATAGGGTAAGTCTATTTCTGGGTCATTTTAAAGGGAAGGGAAGTCAGTGGAAATATATGTACTTTTCAGAAAAAAAGAGCAGTATTTTTTAATCCAATGACCTTATGTGCCAAATCAGCATTTTGTCGTGTATAAATAAATGCAACAGAAATACTGATTCTGTTTGCAGGACCCCTAGGAGAGACCGTTATGGTCTTGCCCTGAACCAAGCCTGGGTGATTTATGCTCAGTAGAGATCTGAACATCTTTGACCCATGCAACAGCCAATTAGTAGAAATGACTGTTAGGAACATTCCAAGGATGTGGTGCATCTGGGAAGGAGGAGGAACGTTAGAAACTGAAATGGCAGCTCACTAATGTCAACAGCAGGGAACAGCAAGGGAATGAAATCAATGATTTTTCAAGATGGGAGAGAATATGTAGAATAACTAAGTATGCATTACACAAACTAACAATATAAACAAATATTGATAATTTCCGCTGAACTGTCCTTTAAAGTTATAACCCTAGCATTTAGGATTGAAGGGAGTCCCATATATTAGTGAATGGTTATTTTTTTAAAAGTTAAATGCTGTGCCGAGGGACCTGGAGGGGTGAGGGAGGGAGAGCTTCCATGCACATGCCAGAGTCCTCAAGGAGGACAAGGAGGAGGCAGGCATGGATTACACACAGAGAGACTCCTACTCTTCACTTTTCTGGACTTTCATCAGGCACTGCAGGACAACCATAAGAAGAGAAGCAGTGGTGTCAAATTTTAGTTTTGGGGATGGACATGTCCTTTAAGGATAAACAGGTACAATACCTACTTGATGCATTTTGGGGAATTCTGAGGAAGCAGTACCTAACACCAATAATAGAATGATATTTTTACACAAAATTGCTAAACAGATTAAAATGAGCTTGGGATTAAAATTTTGTTTTTTGATGCAGTTGTGGTATTAAAACCAATTTTTTTACTGTACCTTGGTTCTGTATGACAATCTGACAAAGTCAGTCGGTTGTAAGATAGATAGTCAAACAAGTGATATGAAATATTAAAAGGACCCCTAAAAATATCCTGAGGGGCCCTGGTCTCAGATTTCATGGTGGGCCCCAACAGTCCAGTCTGAGTAGCAAGCTTCTCCCACTGGCATTTATAAAAGGGAACATACCTTCCATCTAATTACAGTATCAAAAGCACAAGACTCCAAATAAAATGCCGTTTGGGTGTACTTCCCTCTGAAAGTGGGCTTTACAGAGCTAAGGGGGCAGGGGTTTAAAGGTCGGCTGCTGACCTTTTACACCCCTATTAACTCTACCTATCTAAATTTTGTTGCTGTTATATCCAATCTCATAATTACAACTTGTAAAGAAAATGTACCTGCTCGGGGATCCGCGGCGGTCCTGCACATCTGAGCGCCTTCATTCTCCAGCGGCTTCCGGCGCTCCTCTATCTTTGGCGCATTTGCGCCTCATATATTCTGCGAAAGTAACAGTTCGCTTTTTTATTCAAAATCTTCCCATGATCCAATCTGCTCTCTTCTTCTTCTTTGCTGTCCTCCTATTGGTCCCTTTAGTCTTTTTAAACCCCCGCCCATTGGTCCTTGCGATATAGCGGTTAGTTATCTCTTTGTGGTGGTGTGCTTTTCTTGTATATTCTCTGTTATTGACCCTTGCCTGTTTTGACCTTGATTTGTATTTGCCTGCCCTGACCTCTGCTCGTTCCTGACTAAGCTTCTTGCTCAACCCTCTTTACTGTCGCTGGCAGCCTGATTCCTGTTTTGACCTCTTGCTCTGTTTTTGACTTGCTCTTGCCTGCTCCTAGTCTGTACCTGTATTTTGGTCTCTGACCTTTTGTCTTCTTCCTGTGGCCTGCCTGGCTGTTTCACTTCGGACTTCTCATTATTCCCAGCCACAGTTGAATACCTGCACTCTAAGTCCAGGGGGCAACAGTGTTTGGTAAGGGGCATCTAGCCTCCGGCAAATGGGGCTTGTATATTGGTGAAGATAGTGGTTGTAGATGGGGTTTCGGACTGAAGGAATACTTGGGAATCCGGAGCGTTACACAACCATTTTAGAAATATCTGAAATTAATATATTTTCCATTCTCTGTAATGTTTATATTCTTCCTATACAGCAAACATCTATCTTAATTTTCCTTTTGAGATTACTTTATAGCACTTTAAGTCTTGCAGAATCACATTATCCACACAATATGAAATAAAACCTAAACTTTGATAAAGACCGAATATACATAACCTCAATGGATCCATAAACTGACCAGGGAACATGAATATTTTAGACTGTAATGTAATCCATGATGTAAGATGTATATCTAAACAAGAGATATCTGCCTGCCAATGTGTTAGAATGTTAACCGCTTCTAGCCTGTGACAGATGCCAAATAACTTTGACATTTTTAAAAGCTAAAAAAAAAAAATTGACATATAAGAAACAAAAATAAAATAATTGTAATATTGTACTTCATGCCGCTTTTAGTAATTTTATTTAATTTACAAATGGCTTCTAAAATCAAAACTACCAAACTCTGCAATTTGAATTACAGGAAAAAGAGTATCAAGATTGAAATATTACAGAGAAGTCATGATAGTAGGTAAGGTAGTTATAGAAATTCACTACGGCTATTAGATGCTTTCACAATCAACCACACACACCACTTTATTGAATTTTCTGGCCTTGGGTTACCACGTGGAGTTTACTGGATATATCACTGATTAATATAAAGACTAATAAAAGTTTGCCTATTACTTTAGCACAATTTGCTATTCTATATACCTTTGGGCATTCAATCTACTAAAAATGTTTACTTTTATGAAGCATGTAAGTAACTCTATCTCTTTCAAAGAACTACAGCCAATGCACTCTTCCAGGAATGTAAAGAAAAAATAGTAGCCTTTAACCCAAGATAATTTAAATCATTTTAAATAAAGAAAAATTTACCAGGGAGCAGAAAAAAACTATGGATATACAGTACTATTAAAGAAATCCTCACATACTTTCTTGATGACAAAAGAGTTATATTTTTTATATTTTAAAAAAATATACAGCAGAAGCTTTACTTTCTCATTGTGTTATATTTATACTACAGTTACTGATTGACTTTAAGTTTCCTTTAACAGGTACAATATTTCATTCCAGTTTATTGTTAAGCAGGAGAGATACAATCACATGCCTCGTCTAAAATAAAATCTATACTTTGAATATGGCTAAATATACTCGTGTGGATCCATACAATTCAAAAAAAGGCTTTTTAGGAGCATGAATATTTTAATATGCAATCTAAACATCATTGCATTCTGCATTTGTATGTTAGACCTGATCAAAGAGATAAACATAATTAACAAAATTAACTTTCTACTAAATTTTGCAATATATATCCAGTCAAAATGTTTATGATTGATTTTTCCTCCTATGCGAAACATACAGTGATGATCACAATATCTGTGCTGTCAACAAGGAATGGTCGATTGCTATTTTATCTTTATGATTCCCAGCGAGTTTGGTAGCTGAAAAATATTGCAGTTAGAATGGGAGAAATGGAGCTACTAGAAATTTGTTAAAACTTGGCTAAAATACCGGCAAGTTTTTAATGAAACACCAAAAAAACATGTCTGCACATTTCCTTATGCTGCAGTCGACTCCCATACTTTACTACAGGCAGATGACTGCAGTAAAGATGCTCGAAACTCTAAGTTTAGTTCTGTTTTCGGATTTACTGATCTTATCTAAAAATGGAACGTAAGTTCGAGGTTCTGAATATATTACCGAGGGTTCTGAAAGTAACCTTGAAAAAAACCTTGTGCATTTCGATTGTATTATCAAGCGTTACTGAAAATTGAGGTATTTTCAAGGGTTACCAAAAATAACCTTGTACTTTCGGTAACCATCAAAAGTACGTTTGGAGTGTTCCGATAATCCGAACAATCAGCTCAATTTCAGCGTAAACGAGCTTCCAAGTCGGACCCGGATCCCATCTCTAGACTGCAGTAGAGGGATATTTTCAGGCAGTCCTGAGCAATCACCATCGGAAACACTCACAACTGTGGTACCACACATACTGATAAGGGTGAGGATATTCGAAAAACTGTTGAGTTTTGTTCTGTTTTCGAATTTTCCGGAAATTTCAAAAATTCAAAAATGGACATAGAAGTCTATGGGAGAATAAAAATTGAAAGTTATTTTAATTTTGAGGGACAAATAGTAATAGTAGGTTACTGTAAATGACACAGAGACCTGGGGAATGGTCTGGGGAACCCGTAAATATCATCAAAACTTATTTTAAAACTAACTACTTTCAATTTTTGATAATTGTCTACTTTAGATTTTTCTATTTACTTTCTTAACCTGTTTTAAGGTTTTCAATTGACAGATTGAAACCATCTGATAAAGATGATATTTTACATTTCTTCTTAAAGGGCATGTCCACCCACCAAAACTATAATTTAATCCACTACTGGCCCCTGTGTAGTGTAAAAAAATTACATTCCTGCTCCAAATGGTTCTCTGTAATGCCCCTCCAAAGTCCCAAAAAGTGGCCACCAGGAGCCTGGCAGAGTAAATATAGAATCTGTTCTCTCGTGGAGAATTGCACATGCTCAGTGCAGCCCTCCCCACTCCCTCTCATTTTCCTCTCCCTCCCCCTAGTGTGTAATCCCTTTGCTGTAGTGTAGGGCTCCCTCCCAGCCCCAACAACCATATTACTTTCGCAGAAACTCCCCCAAACTGTACTTACATTACCTCTCTCCTCCGACGTTCTGGATAGTGAAAGCCGTGCCCATGATTGGCTGCCTCTCAGCCTATCAAGGACGCAGCTGTAGTTTGGCTCCTGCTTGCAGTTTCAAGCAAGCAGGGGCCAGGATAGAACGTCGGAGAGAGAGCTAAATGTAAGTATAGTTCGGGGATTTTTGCAAAAAATGGTGGTTGGGGCTGGGGGAGGGAGCCCTACACTACACCAAAAATTCTAAAAAGGGGTGGACATGCCCTTTAAGTTACTAGTCTTCCAGGAAAGCAAAATACTTTATTGCTGTTATCTGCACAACATAAATCTGTTAAAATAAGGGGAGGTTAACCATTAGCAGACTTTTTTAGAGATCTTTACTGTCATACTTCATGACTACTCAAGGCCTACTTCATGTTTAAATATCCTAATTTGACTCCCTATAATACCTAGCAGGCTTCCATATATACTCGAGTATAAACCGACCTGAGTACAAACTGAGGTACCTAATGTACTAAAAAACTAGAAAAGTGATGACTCGAGTATAAAACGAGGGTAAAATTATGACCACTACTGCCTTCTGATTCTGTATTATTTTGAGGCTTTAGTTGCCCTTTAAATGGACAGCAGCATTCCCATACAGTAGTCCCATACAGTAATAGCCAAACCCAGTATGGATATACTGTATATGACTACAGTATGGGAATTCTGCTGTCCATTTAAAGGGCAACTAAAGCCTCAAAACAATACAGAATCAGAGGAGAATGGTATCTATTGTTGCCTTCTGATTCTGTATTTTTTGAGGCTTTAGTTGCCCTTTAAATGCACAGCAGAATTCCCATACAGTAGTCCCATACAATAATAGCCATACTGGATTTGGCTATTACTGTATGAGAATTCTGCTGTACATTTAAAAGACAACTAAAGCCTCATTCCTTGGCACTCCAGATGTTCGAAAACTACAACTTCCAGCATGCTTAATCTGTGCAATTAGTGCAATCAGTGAGAACAACGTAAGGTCCCATAAGTGAGAACAGACAATAAAGGTCCCATACAGTGAGGACAAGAAAGGTCCCATACAGTGAGAACAGACAGTAACTGTCCCATACAGTGAGAACCAACAGTAGAGGTCCCAACAGTGAGAACAGACAATAAAGGTCCCATAAGTGAGGACAGACAGTAAAGGTCCCATACAGTGAGAAGACAGTAACTGTCCCATACAGTGAGAACAGACAGTAAAGGTCCCATACAGTGACACAGACAGAAAAGGACCATACTTGAGAACAGACAGTAAAGGTCCCATACAAGAGAACAGATGACAGTAAGGTGGTACAGTACGTATAACGTGAGAACTCTGTCAGTGTTTGACGAGTATTAGTGAGTGTGTAGTGTAAGTCTGGTATATCTGAGAGTAAGAGTATGTGTAAAGGTAAAGTTGTGAGAGAGTAAGCTGTGTGCAAACGTGAAGTAGTAACATGTGCAGAAGTAGGTATTGTGAGGAAAGATGCTAGGTGTAAAGGTCAAATACAGTGAGAACAGACAGTAAAGGTCACATACAGTGAGAACAGACAGTAAAGGTCCCATACAGTGAGAACAGACAGAGAGGTCCATACAGTGAGGACAGTAAAGGTCACATACAGTGAGACAGACAGTAAAGGTCCCATACAGTGAGAACAGACAGTAAAGGCCCCATACAATAATAGCGACAGTAAAGGTCCCATACAAATGAGCAGACAGTAAAGGTCCCATACAGTGAGAACAGACAGTAAAGGTCCCATACAGTGAGAACAAGCAGTAAAGGTCCCATACAGTGAGAGACAAACAGTAAAGGTCCCATACAGTGAGAAAAAATAATAAAGGACCATAACAGTTAGAAAAAATAATAAAGGACCCATACAGTGAGAACTGACAGTAAAGGTCCCATACAGTGAGAACAGACAGTAAAGGTACCATACAGTGAGAGAACAGACAGTAAAGGTCACATACAGTTGAGAGAACCGAACAGTAAAGGTCCCATACAGTGAAGCAACAGACAGTAGGGGTCCCAAACAGTGAGAACAGACAGTAAAGGTCCCCAGACAGTGAGAACAGACAGTAAGGTCCACCTACAGTGAGAACAGATATTACTAAAGATCCCATACAGTGAGAACAGACAGTAAAGGTCCCATACAATAAGAGTAGACAGTAAAGGTCCCATACAGTGAGAACAGACAGTAAAGGTCCCATACAGTGACAACAGACAGTAAAGGTCACATACAGTGAGAACAGACAGTAAAGGTCCCATAGAGTGAGAACAGACAGTAAAGGCCCCATACAGTGAGAACAGAAATTAGAGGTCCCATACAGTGAGAGCAGACAGTAAAGGTCCCATACAGTGAGAACAGACAGTAAAGGTCCCATACAATAAGAGCAGACAGTAAAGGTCCCATACAATAAGAGCAGACAGTAAAGGTCCCATACAGTGAGAACAGACAGTAAAGGTCCCATACAGTGAGAACAAGCAGTAAAGATCCCATACAGTGAGAACAAGCAGTAAAGGTCCCATACAGTGAGAACAAATAGTAAAGGACCCACACAGTGAGAACTGACAGTAAAGGTCCCATACAGTGGGAACAGACAGTAAAGGTCCCATACAGTGAGAACAGATACTAAATATCCCATACAGTGAGAACAGACAGTAAAGGTCCCATACAATAAGAGCAGACAGTAAAGGTCCCATACTGTGAAAACCAACAGTAGAGATCCCATACAGTGAGAACCAACAGTAAAGGTCCCATACAGTGAGAACAGTTCCCATACATATTCTATCCTCTTTCACATTCTCTCTCCCTCCTGCAGTCTCTGTCCTCAATCTCTCACACACTCTCTCTCCTGCAGTCTCTATTCTCTATCTTTCACACTCTTTCTCCTGCAGTGTACCTTTCACATACACTGAACATACACACTCTCACGCATACTCTACACACACTTTCTCACACATACTGTACATAAACCCTCCCACACACATACAATGGTTGGCACCAACTGTGGTAAAATCATTGGCACAAACTCTGATAAATGGTTGGCACCCAGACTCTAATAAATGGTTGGCACCCAGATACTGGTGAAATCATTGGCACAAACTCTGATAAATAGTTGGCACCCAGACTCTAATAAATGGTTGGCACCCAGATACTGGTAAAATCATTGGCACAAACTCTGATAAATAGTTGGCACCCAGACTCTAATAAATGGTTGGCCCCCAGATACTGGTAAAATCATTGGCACAAACTCTGATAAATAGCTGGCACCGAGACTCTAATAAATCGTTGGCACCCAGATACTGGTGAAATCATTGGCACAAACTCTGATAAATAGTTGGCACCCACACTCTAATAAATGGTTGGCACCCAGATACTGGTAAAATCATTTGCACAAACTCTGATAAATAGTTGGCACCCAGACTCTAATAAATGGTTGGCACCCAGATACTGGTAAAATCATTGGCACAAACTCTGATAAATAGTTGGCACCCAGACTCTAATAAATGGTTGGCCCCCAGATACTGGTAAAATCATTGGCACAAACTCTGATAAATAGTTGGCACCCAGACTCTAATAAATGGTTGGCCCCCAGATACTGGTAAAATCATTGGCACAAACTCTGATAAATAGTTGGCACCCAGACTCTAATAAATGGTTGGCACCCAGATACTGGTAAAATCATTGGCACAAACTCTGATAAATAGTTGTCACCCAGACTCTAATAAATAGTTGGCACCCAGATACTGGTAAAATCATTGGCACAAACTCTGATAAATAGTTGGCACCCAGATTCTAAAAAATGGCTGGCACCCAATCTGCTAAAAAAAACCCACAGGAATAGAAGAAATCACACAGCAGATCCAATGTTACGACTTACAGGGTCTGACTGCCTGGTGACTGCAGAAATTACAATGCAGCAGCCATTTCCCCTGCTAAATCTGTGTACAAGGGGGGAGGCTGTAGACATGGATATGATCCAGTGATCAGGAAGAGCATGCAATCCTCTATCAGACACCAGTCACCAGGGTGGGACCTGAACATCTGCCAATGTCCTTACCTGCCAGGAAGAAGCATTTTCTGAAAAGGTGCCAGGGAAGAGGGAACATCTTCATCCTGGCTGTGCCAGTAAAATCCAGGTCCCCTCACTTCACCCTGACAGTCCCAGGCCACCATGCGGCACCGCAAGATTCCCATTACGGAGCTTCAGAGAGATATGAGGCGCACCGCATCGGCCGGCCGTAAGGAGTGACGTCGCTCCATTAACCTCAACTTAGCAGTCGTGCCGCGGTCCGACTCCAGAAATTAGTAAGTAGCCGGGCAGACCTGCCTGAGCCCCACTTACTTTTAATATGATCCTCCTCCTCCTTTTCCATCTGGCGCAGCGGCACTGCTGCACTGGTAGGCGGAATTTTTTTTACCCACCAAAAAAATTACGCTTCCTTGAGCCACATGAGAGGTAATTGCACATCTATTTTACTACTTGTCAAGATTTCATGTGGTTAGATAAACAGATAATAACATATTATCAATTGTCAAGGTTAAAAGAAGAAAAATGTCCATAAAGGTTAACCCTGTTTCCCTACCCCCAGTTCATGACTATCAATGAAATGATCTAGAGGAGGGAAACCAATTATGAAGGCACATCCTCTTAATTAGAAAAGAAGTAAAATACCTTCTAATTGGCAATTGGCTTGGAACAAGTAAAAACTTTGGAGGCCAATCACAGGGATTTTGTGAAATTCACATTTGTGAAAAGTTTATTGCTAATAGAAATATGGTGCAATTTTGCACTAGCCAAACTGGTGAATAAATTTGCAAAATTGACGCACAGCCAGCACAGCAGTCAATCATGGCTGTAACTGATGGTGTATGGTTAAGGACTGACTGCTGCTGATGTGCTGATTCCTTTGGAAATGTGAAGCTTGTACAGCTTTAAGAGGAGGTGTCAATAATGGCAGACTCCGGGTTGTATATCTCTCTAAAGGAATGTTTGCCAGGAAAGTCACTATAGCAAGTTCAGGGTTTTCGGGAGTGGGAAAGGTAAGTATGCATTTTTGTGGGAGGGATGGACATGCCCTTTAATGTTGCCTTATATGATTTATTAGTGAACAGTCCTCTAAAGATATCTGTTGTATTCAGTTCATTCAACTGGACTTAAAGTTTAGTTCTTGAATACTTTTCAAGAACTAAACGTTTCAAGAACTATTCATCCGACTGGCTTTCTCAATTCAGAATGACTTGTACAAGAATCTGTTGGCAATTATGTACCCTGGAAAGTCCCAATTAGCATATGACAGCCAGGTGTTAAGGACCTTCTGAATGTAAGGCGTGATTGCATTGTGGCTAAGAGGTGTTATAGGAACGCCCAGGGTAAGGTGTCAAAACAGCATTGTACATGCCAGACAGTTGGTGTCGAACCCCCCCACCTCTATTCAGGCTTACAAACATAGAATAGATAATCAATGCACATTCCTAGGCCCCTTACAATATCATATTATCTGCACACTGGCATACTTTATAAACAAAGGGGTTTTAGTATTCATTACTGTGATCACATGAATGAAAAGCCTTCCAACCACGTCAAGGTAACCCCAGTCTTGAAGGTCCTAACTTCTAACCTTTTTTACTTAGCAAACGTATTATTAGCATCTTTTGCTAATGGTAATTGAAGCTTGGTTTCTTTATTTTCACATAAATGGCCTCCTTGACACCTCTCTTGAACCATGAACTATGGTGTCTTCACCTGTATACCCACCAAGGAGGCTGTTAACATGATCAGAAAATGGCTAGGCCAAGACAGCAATCTTTTCAGATTGCTTCATGGAAGGAGCTACCCTGCATAGGTGTATAGAAAGCCCTAAGATTGAGGCTCCAGTACAACGCACCAGAATCATGCAAGCAGTGTGCATGTTAACTCAACTGTGTGCGTTGTGGCACAGCTCAAAAAAATGGTGATCGCATGAGTTGTGGCGCAAAAAAAAGGTGATTGCATGCGTTACCAAAATGGGAAACGGATCCACAATTTCATGCTCATCGCAAATCGCATGGATTGTTGCGTTCCAACGATTTCCATGTTACTTAAAATCGCATGAGCAATTGCAAGTGAACACGCGTGAAAAGCGCATTCCTATCCCTAAAAAAAAAGCGCATTAGTGGGGCCAAGCCCTAAATCACCATTTAAAAACTAATTTCCTAGCGGGTTAGATCATTAAGCTGGTACACAGTTTAATTACCGTTTACACAGCTGTGAATAACCTAATTTGCAATAATCTAATTGTACGGAAAACATGCAGTTACAGTACTTACAAATCCCCTTTCTCTCCCCCAATTAAGCCACACATATACTTTGAGATTGCTAGATAGAAAGATACAGAGAGACTGAAGCTAGGTACACATAGTAACAATAAAGCCCCAATACCGCAAGTACCCACACAGACTGGTTAATAAATATACATGCCCACACAGACTGTTAACTAAATAAAAGTGCCCCACAGAATGGTAAATAACTATAATTGTCCCAAACACAGACTGGTAACTTGCCATTGGGGTAATTTTCCCAAAAAAAGGAAGTTACGGAAGTCAGAGCCGTAGGCGAAGACATCAGTTTTAGCCTGTGGAGAGACCCAGGCACCAGCATTTACACCCACTGCAAATGCTTGGTGTGCCTGGTGTTAGCTATGTTACTGATAATTAAATACACGTAAGCAGCATTTATTATGAGATGTTTGTTGCGGCATGCCTTAAATCCAATACTTGTTTTATTCAGGCTCAGTATCCTCCCTTGCTCTCTTATCCAACTCATACTTTTATCTGACCTGACTATCTGTTAAGTTGAGCATGCTCAGAAATCACTATCAGCCAGCACCGGGAGAGAGGGATTACCCACCTTACAATTTAAACATTCTAAATCCTCTTGTCCCAACTTTTATCCTGACAGACTGTTACAGTGGAATAGAACTAAGCACCTGAGTTTGTAATATTCAAGCAATTGAAAAATTGCTGAAATGTATGAAGTTTTAGATCATTAAATTAAAAAAAAAATAAAACTAAGCAATTTATACTTTGTGCAAAATATTTACATTTTACATTTCAAGGAAATGGCATTGTCTCTTGGAGTTGTGTTACACATAGAAACGCCAATAAATGTTCATGACTGTTCAAGAGAAAAGTTCTTCTTACCCTGCAGCCATACTTTTTTTTAACTCTTCATTCAACTTAGCCTCACTGAACTCTGTCTTTCAGATATATTTTTATGACCATGTAATGCCTCCCATTGGCCCTATAAAATGTATTTTATCCAGACATCTAGACTGACCTCATGCCACATATACTCACAAGTTTACTTGCATACAGGACCATATATTCTGTTTATACCACTCTCACACTGATTTTATAGATTAGTGCAATTAAAAATGTAGTTGAAAGCAAGAATTCTATAAAATACCCTGCAAAATAAGACCCAATTTCAAACATAGATTATGGTTGGTTACAATGGATAAAGGATCACTTTTTATTGGTTACGTAAAACATTTTAATTAAATAACAATGCTATTTCTTCAGACCATTGCATTAACATTTGTTCTTCCCCATTTTTGGAACAGAAATATATATTCAAATAATAATAAAAAAAGCCACAATAACCAACTGTTAATCATTCTAGAGATGAACTAGAACACGAACTCGAGTTCGAACTGAACTTATTGAGTTCGAACGAACTCGTACATCTCAAACTATCTTGGACCCGGATTTCTCAGACTTTCGATAATTATTGAATTCGAAAATCGAAACAATCTTCGAATCGTTTATGGGACAATCATTGAATGTTCGATTGTATGTGGGATAATCATCAAATGTTTGAATCATTTATGGGCTAAGTATCGAATGTTCGAATCGTTTATGGGCTAATCATCGAAAATTGAACGTGGGAGCTCAAAAGTGGCTGGCACGCGTGAGAATAAAACTATTTTTTGAAAGTTCTGGATATTCAAGTGTGTTCCCCCGACCATTTCCCAGGTCTTAGAGACATTTACATTAAGTTACCATTGATATTCTAATTGGATTTCATTCAAACATTTCAAACTATTTGACTTCCATTGACTTTAATGGGTCTGTTTTCGAACTATGGTATGGTGAGCTGTGCATGCTCATGTAGGGTGGCATTTGGATATGCAAGACACAAGGAACCTATAATTCTGGGGTCATTTAGATGGATTTATATTAAGTCCCAGGGTTACAAATGAGTTCCAGTCTTAAGAAATATCTGCAAGCTAAATATGTAAGTCGGAAACCTATTACAGAACATTAAAAGGCATCTATAAAGCAAATGATTCCCCTTAATTTTTGCCGTGTGCTTTGAGCAGTAAGCTTCCAACAAGCTGCTTGTCAACAGAATTCCAAATGTTGCAATGAATGGATCTGGGACTGGATATAGATGTGGGAGATTACCCTTTAAATTCAGGCAAGTATGTTAAGTGTAAGGAACTTACCTGTTACTCCGGTCCCACACCACTCTGCACTTCCGGGTGGGCAGCGTTGGAAGATTCAATTGCCGGCGTCCTCCTGGACCTGGCGCCCGATTGTAGAGTTTTTGCTACCCCAGGCTCTGTTACTCACCTCTCCTGTATCCAGCGAATTCCTTACCTGTTCTGAGAACTTACTTACCTTGCCAGTTCCAGCAGAATCACTTACCTTGCCAGTTCCAGTGAGTTACTTACCTTGCCTGTTCCTGTAAATGTACTTACCCTGCCAGTTCCTGTGGTGTCACTTACCTTTCCAATACCAGTGAGTTACTTACCTTGCCAGTGCCATTGGAGTCACTTAACTTGCCAGTTCCCAGCATCTTGGTATCCAGCTCCCAGCAGCACATCACCTTACAGCAGCACATCCAGCATACAGTTCCCAGCAGCATCTTGGTATCCAGTTCCCAGCAGCACATCCATCATACAGTCCCAGCAGCATATTGGTATCCAGTTCCAGCAGCACCTAGGTGTCCAGCATACAATTCCCATCAGCCTCATCTGCTCCTGTATCTAAACCTTCAGACCTTGGTCTCCTCCTGAAAGCGTACCTGTAAGTACCCCAAGAAATTGGGTCTCACAAGCACACTGATTTACATACATTCCTTCTTCAGCTGCAACAATATAAGAAATACAATCATGAAATAAAACCTACTTTTATAGCAAACAAACAGTGACTGTAAAGTCAACTCTTACTGGAAATATTCTTTATTTCTCCAGTTGAGTTCTTGAAGAAGTTTTGGAAAATAAACAGATGCAGCTGGAATTCATTGTAAACACATAATATATGTATATACTTAAAGATACTATTGGGTCTTACAAAAGCAGCCTGATTTACATACATTCCTCTCCCATGTCTACAACTTGATTCTTTAGCAGTCAATCAGAGAGATGTAATAAAAGTTCTTATTGTTAAAAATAGTGCTAATTTTGCCCCAACCAACCATGTTAGCTTTCAAATGTTAAATAAGATCTGATTGGTTGGGACAAAATGAACACTATTTTTAACGACAAGAACTTTTATTGAATCTCCCTGAATGTTTTTATAAGACCTTGTTATATCAGGTCTCGCTGTTAAGTCCTTTCTTAGCCCAGAATATAAATGGCCCTAAAAGATCTGAAAGAGAAGATAGATTAGGTCAATATGGGTGGGACGGACATATTCAGGGTTATTCAATAAAAGTTCTTATCGTTTAAAATGGTGTAATTTGCCAACCACAGATCTTACTTTCAAATGTAAATAAATCTGATTGGTTGGGGCAAAATTAGCACACCATTTTAAACGATAAGAACTTTTATTGAATCTCCATGATAGTTTAAATCATTTTGATACCATGCCTTTTATCGGTAATGCATGCTAGCGGGCGTAAATGTACAGCTTATTAACGAGCGTTCAATTGTAGAATACCATGTGGTAGTAAACAGTGTTATCGCCCTTATTAATTGTAATTAATGAGCCACCTCACCAGAACCCTGACTACTGGCATTAGTGTCAACCCCCCACACAGCCCTAGGATCATACTCATGACTAGAGGGCAGCTGAGGATTCTCTGGCACAGCATATTTTGTAGGAGCCTACCTTAGTTCCGTTCTTCCTGTCACTGCCTCTTGTCTGTCTCCATAGCTGGTATCACGCTTCTGTGTGCATTGTACTGAGGGAACGGAAGTGCCCGTTGCATGATGCTGCTCCTTTTAACCGGTCCCTTCCTGCCTCTACCAATATGGCTGCTCTGATCACCCCTTCGGTGGCCATCTTAGAAACCCACCGCAATGTCTGATCTGCCAATGATGCATTGGCTGCCTGAACCCGACCAGCTCCCAGATGGGCCCAGTGTCGATGCACCCCTAATACTTTGTATTAGGCCACTGCACTCATTATTTAATTTGGCTTGAAGAAACAAATTACTGTTCTTTTTATTTCTTCTTCTTCCATTTTATTCTTACGCTTTTTTACAGACTGTATCCCCTCCCACAGTTTTTGAGCTACAGACATGAAATTCGCTTCAGACGTGCGGATCATATAAGAGACATGTGCTATTACTTTGCTAAGGAATCCATGGAAGAGTTACAGCATTATCGTTGAATTTTGGGAACAATTCTTAAATGTGGATATTTAGAGGTTTATGGGTCATAAGATCAAAACAGTTTGTTTCATGGTCATAAACACAAACCCGGCCCCCCTAACCCCTCCCCCCCCACACACAAACACAGGTTCACCCACCTACTGACATACTTTTCCATTCCCAATGAATAAATGGGGTAACTATAGTCCTAAAGAACATTGAAAAAATAAAGCACCTCATTCCTCCAGTAGATCTTCCAACCCTGATCCACGCATTCACCTATACCGCCTGCAACTAGTACAGAATGCTGCTGCAAGGCTATTAACAAGCCAACCCCACCATTGCCCCCTCCCACAACCTTCGCTCTCCACTAGCTACCAATAAAATGGAGAATTCTGTTTAAGATCGGATTATTGACATTCAAATCCTTGCACAATCTGGGCTCTGGATATTTGAAAGACTTGCTGCAACTGCACCCCCCCCACCTCCCTCCCCACACACACAAACACACAAAATCTTAGATCAAAAGGATCCAATAACTTGGTCATCCCCAGTGTCCACCTCAAAACGTTTAGAGACAGAGCCTTCTGTCATGCTGCCCCTACACTTTGGAACTCCCTGCCACATCCAGTCAGGACTAGAGATGGTCGAACTATTAAAGGTTCGGTCCGTTTTCGAACTTTCGAACTATTGTAAGAGTTCGAAAGTTCGAAAAAACAGACCCATTAAAGTCTATGGGAGGCAAATAGTTCGAAAAGTTTGAGTCAAATACAACTAAAATATTAATGGTAACTTAATGTAAATGGCTGTGGGACCTGGGAATGGTCTGGGGAGCATGTTCCAATATCAGGACTTTCATAAATTGATTTTACTCTCACACGCGCTACTCGAGCTTTCGCGTTCGAACGTTCGAGGAACATGGACATTTTCTCGCAGATTCGATGCTCGCTTTAGGCTTTAATGGAGACTTTACTCACAGATTCGATGTTCGCGCCTAGATACCATGTACTTTACTCGCGGATTCGATACTCGAACGTTCGAACATTCGATAAATCATCGAAAGTCCGGGAAATATCGAAAGTCCGCGTTCGAGATAGTTCGAGAAGTCCGGGTCCGTTCGAACTCGAACAGTTCGGCTCGAACTCGGGTTCGAGTTCGAGTTCTATGCCATCCCTAGTCAGGACATTCCTATCACTGGAAACATTTAAATCCAAACTGAAAAGCCACCTGTTTAGTCTGGTATTTATGAACACCTGACTATTTCCTCTGTAACACAGACTGTATTGATCTAAGACATATCTATGCGCTTTGAGTCCTTTGGGAGAAAAGCGCTTTAAAAATGCTATTGTATTGTATTGTATTGTATTAAAAACTAATTTTGATCAATCATCAATAAGTCAAGTTAGTTACATGGTCATACATGCAAAAACACACCAACCTCCCATGGGTACACACAAAGTTAAAAAAATAATTTTGATATATCCTCAATAAAATTTAGTTATATGGTCATACATGCAAAAGCACAATTTTGACCAATCATTGAAAAAGTTTGTTTTTTTAACCCCCAACCTGACCCAGGTACACACACCTACTACTTACCCATAGCAGGTCTGGCAATGAAGGTTCGGTGAGTTGAACTGAAGCACCATAGAAATAGACAATGTTTTTATGGTTACATCGGTATAAGATTTGTGCCTCCTCCAGTACTTTGTATTTTGTGCCCTGTTTTAAATTATTAGAAAGTTAAATAGGCTATTATAATTGTACAGATTTACAACTGATAATAAAAGGTTCTCAGATAAAAGAACTATAACATTATTTTTAGGTAGTAGTGACCTCTCTGCTATTCCCCAAATAATAGATATAACAGGTATCCCTAGGCCAGATTCCCTTTGAAAAAACTTATTTCAAACTAAATAAAAAAAGTTGGTCAAGTGATTATCCTATAAAATGAAAATACATATAAATATACCTCTTGGATGTTTGTAATATCATGGCCAATCACTGGCAGCTGTTACTAGTTCAGTCTTGTCTGTCGCTGCTAAATGCACGGAAAAGGCACATAGCATCAGAAGGGAAGCGAGGGATTGGATGCTGGTAAGTATACTTATGAAAGTCTGGGAGCATTTGTAACTTACAGGGTCTAGGTTTTGGGGGGTGATTAGTTTAAGTTAAAATTTTAGTTTGGGTGGTGGAAATTAGATTTAACATTGCTACAGAAATGACCCTTTTTTCTGTATATAACGGGAAACTCTCTTTTAAGCTTAATGTTAAAAATAAAATTGTAATTTATTTGTTGTGTCATTTTAAATCTATTTGTCTACCTACTTGTTTGAGAGCTGAGAATGAAGATTCAGCTGGAGGCTAAAAATAAGTTTACATGATAAAACATATATTTATATATATGGCCCTCCTGGCCCATTCACTTTGCAATTGCGGATTGGGCCGGGTGTTTTTTATGATATGACGTGAATGTTGGAAGAAAGTCACAGGAATGTCAGTGGGTAAGTTTGTACTGTATGGCCAGCTTTAGGGTAGCTGCCCTTTATCAACAACCAATACCATAAATGTATATGTAAATTAAAATGAAGTTCAAGATTAAGAAATAAGAGCATATTGAAGTAGTTAAAATAGATTTTTAACTTGTCAGAATAACAATTGATATTAAAAATGTTTTCCAATCCTGGATTTAATAGTAACATGCGGTGCAAAATCGTTGTATTTTTCTGTAATATAAATGTCATATTGTTTACTTACTTCCTCGACAGGTAAGATAAAAGTTTCTGCTCCTTGAGCTGGAAGCTACAAAACAAGTTTACACGGTGAAACATACTAATACATGTGATGATTAGATGTATACAATTAAACACAAAAAAATGTGTACTGTATTGTAAATATAGAGATCCCTTTATTAAAAGACAAGTGGGGGAAAAAAGTGAGACGTATGCAGTGCAAATAAAACAATCATATACTGTGCTGGTTACTAGATAGGTAGGATGTAAGGCTAGATTTAAACCTGCTAATTGAGGTTTCTTGATGTACAGAGAGGGAAATAGAATTCCAGAGGATGGGAGCTACGAGACAGAAAGGTTTAAGTTGAGAGGAAGCAGTCCGAGTGGGGGTTCTGTACAGGAGCTGGTTCTGCGATGAGCAGAGGGTACGGGCAGGAACATATGGGGAGACTAGAGAGGAAATATAAGGAGGAGCAGCAGAGCAAAGGGATTTAAATGTTAGGAGAAGGATTTTGTATGTAATGCACTGTTTAACGGGGAGCCAGGTTGTTGTCCTGTACAGAGGAGATTTGGTATCCGGTTTATTAGAGAGTGAAACAATATGTGTGGCAGAGTTAAGTATAGACTGAAGGGGAGAGAGGTGGGAAGCAGGAAGACCAGAAAGTAGTAGTTTGCAATAGTCCAGATGGATGAGAGCATGCATAAGCATAGCGGTGGTTGTGAGAGAAAGGAACCTGCGGATTTTGGCTATATTGTGAAGGAAGAAGCGGCAGGTTTTTGCAACATAGTTAATGTGGTTAGAAAAGGAGAGAAAGCAATCAATAATTACCCCTAGGCAGTGTGCTGATTGGATAGGGAAAATGGGGGTATTCTCAACAGAGATGGAGAAAGATGGCATCAGTTCAGTTTTAGAAAGATTTAATTTGAGGTAGCGGTTAGACATCCAAGAGGAGATGGCAAGGAGGCAGTCGGAGATGCGTGATTGGATGTCAGGAGTTAGCATAGGGGTGGACAAGTAGATTTGTGTATCATCTGCATATAAATGATAGTTGAAGCCAAAAGAGGTAATAACATCTCCCAAGGAAATAGTGTAGAGGGAGAACAATAAGGGTCCAAAAACAGACCCCTGCGCGACCCCCACACCAAGAGGAACCGGAGAAGAGGTATTGCTAGCATAAGATACAGAGTAAGTTCTGTCAGAGATAGGATAGAAACCAGGATGCCACTTCATTCCGAATGCCCAAAGAAGAAGTATATGCATGAGGAGGGAATGATCGACTGTGTCGAAAGCAGAGGAGAGGTCAAGGAGGATAAGTATAGAAAAGTGACCATTGACCTTTGCAACCTGCAGATCATTCACAACCTTACACAGGGCCGTCTTGGTGGAATGCACAGGACGGAATCTAGATTGCAAAGGATCCAATAGGTTATGAGCATGAAGGTAGTTAGTGATACGGGAGAAGACTAATCGTTCTAGCCATTTAGAGGCTATCGGTAAGAGAGAGACCGGGCGGTAATTGACTAAACAAGAGTGGTCCAGCGAGGGCTTTTTTAGTATGGGCTTAATATGGACATGCTTAAAGATGGAGGGGAAAATTCCAGATGTAATGGAGGCATTAAATATGTGGGTGAGTATAGGGAAAGAGAGGGTCTCTGGGAGGGTGTGAACACATACCAATTACTGGTTTAGTGGGGACATTTCTGTGATATGTCTGGGATATATAATCATGTATTCTTAATGTACTAATAGATACATATATATATACTAATATATATGGCCCACCTGGCCCATTTGCTTTGCAATCGCAAAAAAGATTGGGACAGATATTTTTATGACATCACGTGAATGTCATGAGAATGTCATGGGAATGTCAGTGGGTAAGTTTGTAGTGTATGGCCAGATTTAGGGTAGCTGCCATTTATCAACAACCGCAGTTTTAAATTCTATTTTATTTTTCTGTAATATAAATATCTTATTGTTTACTTACTTCCTCGACAGCTGAGAGAAAAGTTTCTGCTCCTTGAATTGGAAGCTACAAAACAAGTTTACACGGTGAAACATACTAATACATGTGATGATAAGTTGTATACAATTAAACACAAAAAGTGTGTACTGTATTGTAAATATAAAGATCCATTTGTTAAAAGACAAAAAAAAATAATTTCAGAACCTATTTTTGCTATAAAATTTTCTGCTCCTTGAGCTGGAAGCTACAAAACAAGTTTAAACTGTGAAACATACTGTGAAATTATTTTATATTGGGAGGTAGAATCATAAGGGTTTGATACTGATTGGGAGGTAGAATGGGCTGCTCCTTGGAATTGGAGCTACAAACAAGTTTACACGGTGAACATACTAAACATGTGATGATAAGTTTGTATACAATTAAACACAAAAAGTGTGTCTCTGTATTGTAAATATAAAGATCCATTTTTAAAAGACAAAAAAAAATAATTTTCAGAACCTATTTTTGCATAAAATTTTGCTGCTCCTTGAGCTGGAAGCTACAAAACAAGTTAAACTGTGAAACATACTGTGAATTATTTATATTATATTGGGATGTAGAATCATAAGGGTTTGATAACTGAATGGAGTAGAATCATAAGGGTTTGATACTGATTGGAGTTATCCAGCAATCATAAGGGTTTGATAGCTGAAGCCATGAGCAGAGTACTGGAATGTAAATTTAGCATTGCTTTGGGCAAACATTCCTGTTTCCCAGCCGGAACACATTTTTGATTGTAATTATGAAACATTCCTGTTTCCCAGCCGGAACACATTTTTGATTGTAATTATGATTAATATTACCATTGTAATATCGAATGCAAAATGATTGGACCAGGCAGTTGTTGGAACATTGGAAGATACATTTGTAGTGTATGACAAACTCTAGTTGTAAAAGGATCAGAGAAACTGATCTCATAGGCAGTAACAGAAGGAACTTGTCACCTTAATGCTTATTAATTTGGCTAGAAGAGACAAATTACTGTTCTTTCTATTTCTTCTTCTTCTGTTTTATTCTTCTGCTTTTTTTGGACTGTGTCTCCTCTGATAGTTTTTGAGCTAGATAGAGAATGAATTTCAATACAGACATGCGGGGCATATAGGAGGTGTGCTCTTACATAGCTAAGGAATCCACGGAAGTATTACAGCATTATCAGCAAATTTCGGGTGCACACACCTACTAACCTACACTTCCATTTCTGTGGCAGCCATACTTAAAAGGGTAAATAAAGAAAAAAAACGAATTTTGATATATCCTCAATAAAACATTTATGGTTGTAAACCCCTCAACCAGACCTAGGTACACTCAGCTACTACCCTTCCATTTCCATGGCAGCCATACTTAAAGGGTAACTATAGTCAAAAAACTAATTTTGACTAATCATTAAAGAAGTTTGTTTTTTTAACCCCCAACTTGACACAGGTACACAGACCTACTTATCTACTCCTCCATTACTGTGGCAGCCATACTTAAAGGGTAACTATAGTCAAAAAACTAATTTTGACCAATAATCAAAATAATTCGTTTTTTAAACCTCAAACTAACACATGTACACACACTTACTGACCTACCCCTCTATTTCTGTGGCAACCATAATTAAAGGGTAAATAAAGTTTAAACAAACTAATTTTGACCAATCATTAAAAAAGTTAGTTTTTTTAACCCCCAACGAATTCATAAGGGTTTGATAAGCTGATTGGGAGGTTAGAATCATAGGTTTGATAGATTGGAGGTA